>JAZAYU010000009.1:10637405-10798000 GCA_038501625.1 Corbicula japonica
TTTTTGAGGGAACCGCACAATCAATAATCAAGAGTTTCATTGAAAGAACTAAAAAACCACACAAGATATATTCAAACCACTTGTACCGCAAAAATAATATTTTGATTAATAAAATCAATCAATCAGAAGATTCCCGGGAAAAGCCAGTCTACATGATGAAATGCACAATAACAACCAAATGCAAAGAATCAGAAAAAAATAAGCAACACAACACGTGCACACGTAGATCTACTGTGATCTAAGTGAATATAAGGCAACTGGACCAAGTGTCACCTCCAATAGCATGGAAGCCATTTAGAGCGTTGATAGATTGGAATATAGCCTGCCGGCCAACCAAATCGTATCTGAACCAAATACGAAAGCAACCAACAGTAATGACTGAAAAAAAAATATCATTTTTGTATGGCTTATGATGCCAATTAATACATTATCATTTAAAATAAAAATATCGATCCATGTTCTAAAATTCGAAAAAACTATTTTATGTCAAAACGTGCGCTAAATAATGAAAATCAATGCTTATTATAACCTCCTTTTTAGGATTGTATGCTACATTTTAGGGGAAGTTGCGCATTTCACCCATTTCATCCAAAAACAAACAACTGGTTTGTTTATTTTAAAATCTGGCAAATAAAATCATATCAACAATTTCAATCATGTATTCACGTTTTCTTTAACGGGGGGTATTTCCCAGTGACGGGTATATCAAAGATATTTTAACATGTTAAAGGATGTTGATCTTTATCTAGTACGGATACGTAGATATGGTATCGCTTTACAATGAACCGGGGTATGGATACTTTAATCCTCCTAGATTTCTGGTTGGCGGAATGAAACACCTTGTAGTATTGTATTTCACAATCACCTATATGAGGAGTGTATTCAAGTCATTCAAAAATAAATGTTACAACCAGGCTAACCTTCAATGTTTAAAAAACTCAAACATGTTAAATGTCACTTATATCCATTACAAATAAAATGTTTTCAAGGATGATAGGTCAGTATCATTGTTTATTCTTGTACAAAGGGTTGTTATCTGAGGAAGTATTTCATAAACATCCGCGGTATGCGCTATAGATACTGCTCCTTAGCTGGTAGTATTACTGATTTCAGACCAGAACTGCTAAAATGTTATTTTTAAACCTATATTAACACATCCGATACAAGTAATTAATAATAGAATGTGCATTTCGCTTAATGTTTTCGCATTTTCCAAAACGCAATGATGATAAGATTGGACAATGAATGCTCTCGGCCTATCTACAAAATGATATATAGATGGAACAACATTCTCGCACTACCCGCAATGATGGCAATGGGCAATGAATCAAACTTTCATTTATCTCTCCTGCTATTCAATATTAAACAACACTGAATAAAACCAATCGGTTTGATTGAGCTTGTTCATGGGCAGTAATGGAAATGCATATTACTGTCCAAGCCGCCAAGCCCCGGATTGAGCACAACTCGTGGTCTTGCTGATTTGACTCCAGGTGCTCTGGTCTCGGTAAGGTCATTGAGTACCCGCCCCTTTTGCTTTTCAGTGCTTTTAGCTTCTTATGTTTTATATGTTTGTGTGCTTTTGCATGCAACATTGTTGAGCTGATGGGTGGTTTGGAGTTATTTCACTAACACAACTTGTGCTTTTTGTGATATGAGAACCTGTTAGGACAAGTGTGAGGTTGGTGCACCCTAGAACCTGGTTTAAACCCCCAGTGGCCAATTGTTTTCAATTGATCGTTCCAATGTGGTAACCCTTCGGGTTCTCACTTTCGTTAATTGTTTGTGGCGTCCATTTTGAAACTCATTATTGTAATACCTCTCTTTTCCTCTCCACATTTTGGCTGTGTGGGGAGGCTGTGTCTGCTGGATGTGGCCATTCCTAATATGCATATTATTTTTTCAGTATTTACACAGATATATGGAACGAACTCAACGGCCTTTAAGGGGCGTACTTGATGACAGCACTGATTGAAAAGTACATTAACGGCTCAATATGTTAATAACTTAAAGCCTGTCTCACACAGAACACACGGCTTATACGGTTGGCCACCCGTGTAAACCGTACATACAACCGAACCAACCGTGGCCTTATCCGAGTTACACTCGGGCCATTCGAATGTATCCGTGAAAGCCGTGTATGATTTTTAAAACTTTTAAAAAACTAGCACAGGTGTCATGTCCGTGTATGATCGTATTAGCGATCGTACAAGACCGTGAGAGACCGTGTGAGACCGTACGAGACCGTATATACAACCGCACATGACGTCCACTCCAAGTGTGAGCTCAACCGTGTCAATATCGTATATAAATCGTGTGGAGCATAACTCGAACAAAAGTCAGTGGGACCGTATGTAAACCCTGTAAATGTCCAGTTAATCGAGTAAAAGTCGTGTTTAATCGTACTAGGCCGTAACAGACCGTACTTGACCGTACTTGGAACCGTACAACAATCGTATGAAAATCGTTTTCAAATCGTGTTCAAACCGTGACAAACCTTGCTTGACCGAGTATATCCGTGCTTTGTTCGTACATACTCGTGCTACATTCGAGTCTAAATCGTACTTACTCATCCCCAGGCACGGTTGGAGCTCTATACTCGTACCAGTCAACCCGTGTATAACCGAGTATACCGTATAAGAACCGTGTGCCCAACCGAGTTCTGTGTGAGACAGGCTTAAGGGCTTACCACACTCCTCCCCAGTTTGTTCATCGATAAAAAAGAAAATTATCAAAATCTCAATAACGGCAAAATGCCGTTCAATGAAACTTTGCACAAATGAGTGTTACTTATGTAGCTTTATTTTGCATATGGTAAGACACGTTAGAACAGAAAATAAAAATAGCGAGATCTAAGAATTCCTTAAACTTCTATTTGCATAAATTCTCAAAATCTAAACAACACAAAACATCATGTTAAATACCCACATGAGTAATATGATACGGACAACACTGTCTTGTGTCCTCGTGACTAACATATGTAAACTTTATGAGATATTAGTAAAAGTGTGTTTGACCTTCAATTTCCTGGTCGCGTAAACGGATGACAATTATTGATTTCTCTTTTAGTAGTAAAAATTTCTTTACAAAGTACACAACATTTTCTTTTCAGTATCATTACACTCATGTGGGAAATTTAAAATAATGTTTTGTATTGCTTAATGTGAATTTATGTAAATAGTATAATTATGAAGTAATTTTTAAGTCTAATTGTTTTCTTTACTTTTCTAACGTGTCTTAATGTATGCAAAATAAAGATACATTAATAACATTCATTTGTGCAAAGTTTCATTGAACGGCATTTTGCCGTTGTTGAGATTTTGATTATTTTCTTTTTATCGATGAACAAACTGGGGAGGAGTGTGGTAGGCCCTTAACTACTATAATACCTTATAGAGGGATAAACAACTTAAATGTTCGTTGTTTATGTAGAATCTATCTTCTATCAATGGGATGAGTCAAGTTTTCATCCTTATAATTTATCCTAATTAGTCAGACTCTGATGGAGGTACGTTTAATTTATCATCAAATTAGAACAAATAAATCGTCTTGCTTAAATAAAAAAACTGTATGTGAGTCACTCAACTTACATTGAAATGTAAAGGATTATAAAAAAGACGATTTAAGGTGAAAAAAGTATATCGCATGTGCTTTGCCAGTTTGATATATCACACAGCATGATTTATGCATTTCAATAAAATACAAGTTTTCCATTATTGTACAAACACGAAAAAAATCTTAATTAGCATATTATTCATTCATTAAATGTTACGTTTGCCGAATATTAAACCGTGAGTCAGTAAGTTGTAGCAAAGCTGAAAAGAATTAACCAGGTGCAGGCTTGAGTTTGTCACCATGCCTCGTATTTATAACTAATTTGCATTAATATGGGCTTTTTTATTTTGATTTTATGCGTGAGAGTCTAGGATGAATTCAAAAATGCTGGGCTAAAGGTACAGCGTTACTATACTACGACAGCGTGTACGCAGCATATCAAAAATGGGCTTATGGCTTAATGGACCGGTGTAGACCCCGATCAACTTAAGCATCCCCGCAGTCTGATCAGGGTCTGCACTTGTCACCATTCAGGCAAGGAAGTATTGTAATTTAAGTAGAATGAAAATAGTACTTTGAAAGCCGCCAAACAAGACAAATATCAAAATATTTCAGGCTCTGTTGCAACAGTTTAGGTCCTTTTTGGACCACGTTAGTGCGCAATTTGATCTTGGTGTACATTTATCACATAGTCGATAAGAACCGATTTGTCATGTCATACATTTATGGTATTGTACTTTTGTCGCTTTTTGCTCGTTCATACTGCAACTTGCTAAAATAAATATTCATGCTTGCATTTGAACATATGTCATTCAATGTCGTAAGGGGCTAAGTTGATAACCTTGAAACATGAATCTTCTTCAAGTGCATTGTAAACCTTGTGTTTATGTTGACATTTCTATAAATAGATGGATTTAAACCAAATTTTATATTGTCAAGTATTTTGCAGTAATATGATAAGGGTATTATGACTTAAACAATTATGTATTTGCTCGAGGTCGAGGCGATATATAAACAGTTCTCTATATGGTCAACATACATGTTGCATACTATTGTCAATTTGGAGATTGTGTGGTAAGTTATGGGCTACTAACAGGCGGAGTATGAGAAGAATTATATTGTTTCAATGAACATATCGCTAGATCCAAATGTGTTACTTACTGGGAGGATGTCTATGATAATCAAATACAACCCATTACTTGTCAATATCTAGATTCACAAAATGGGTTTGGTTGTGCTGTAAATTTTATTGGCAATGTTTCTGGTCACAAGGAACTACAAATCTCATGCTTGTAATATTAAATACTGGAAAGCTTTCGTCGAATTATACTCTCTCTCTCTCTCTCTCTCTCTCTCTCTCTCTCTCTCTCTCTCTCTCTCTCTCTCTCTCTCTCTCTCTCCCTCCCTCTCTCACTCTCTCTCTCTCTCTCTCTCTCTCTCTCTCTCTCTCTCTCTCTCTCTCTCTCTCTCTCTCTCGTTTGTTTGTTCTGTATGTTGTTCTGAGTTATCTGGAAGGACGGACGCACAACAAAGATTTTGAGAAGACATCATGCTGGGTTGGCAAACATACTATGTTTCTTTATCATTTTTGTTTATTTACTCGTATCTTACCTATACTGTTTAAACGTCCTGAAAATCGGACAAATACAAGTACCATAATTTGATTCGAGTATGCGTTTGCATTTACGGAAGTAAACGAACAATAGTGTAGCTCATCCGATGATTTTTTGCCGAAAGATTTATTTGTAAACATATTGTTTTGTTGCCAACACATGCAATTTGTACAAGTAATATTTCATTCATAAAAACGTCGGAAATACTATAAAGCCTACGAGAATTACTATGTTTCCTGTTGTAGGAGCGTAATTAATGCTGGTTCAAGTATATTCGGAAAAAGACTATTAATATAATATGACATGCTCTCAATGCAGACATAAATAAAACACTTACTACTCCTGAACATGTGATTTTGAAATACAGTACAAGTTAACAGAAAGCACGTCTGCTAAAACATATCTTAAGAAATGATCTCTTGGAACAATGACATCAAAGTTTATTAATGAGTAGATTCGGCATGACTAATGTTGATTCTTAATGCACCTCGTATCAAGTTAAGCATGACCATTTGCTAGATCAGTACTGAAGGTTATAAAACTGAGCATGTAAACCAGTCTCAAATCTCAAACATCTGATTGGCTGAAGTGGCGACTGATGCTTGAGATTTGAGACTGGTTTCCATGCTCAGTTTTATTACCTTGGGCACAGAATTCATGGCTAGAAGTGTAAATGCTGGCTTGTAAATTTAAATTGGAGGCAAATTTTACTGGTTTTAGTTAGCGTTTTACTGAAAAAAAACCAGAACCAAAATTTAAACAATACAGCATTAAATATTACCTTTTTCTACAAAAGAACATATGAAATAATTAGACAAAAATAATTATAAATGAGTTAAGGCCTAGAGGTATTTTTGAAACAAAGTGAAAATATCAGTACTACAGATTTAAATTATTAAGATTTTGTAAAATACAAATCTAATCTGACTGATCGGAACTGATATGAATTCCAGAATGTACTGGCAACACTTGCCATGGTTTCACCAAAAAATGCTTATTACTCAAAACCTGGATCCCAATTGTCTCATTAACTATTTGTTTCGCGCTCATGAACGGTTGTAAATGTCGACAATATGGTTCGACATTTCCGCCAGAGATTCCATATGCCATCCTGCTCAACATATTATTATTATACTTTATTGATACTCATTTGACTGCGTCTGATACAGTCCTACACAATGCAAGCATATACTATGCAGCTGACTGACCCGATGCCTTGTTCGACGAAACATAATCAGCGGCACACCCTTAAACTAGTTAAATTGGAGTAGTGACATAAAATATCCATTTCAACACTGTCTAGACGAAATAGCGAGACAACAATTGGTTGATTCTCGGATTCAATGAACGTGACCCGTGTGTTAAACTGGCTTTCGTCCCTTTGTTCCGCTGTGTGTTAGACTGACTCCCGTCCCTATGTTCTGATTTATGTTCCTCTGTCATCCAATCATGACACAAGAAAATTAACTCTAACAGGCACTTCATTTTACCTGTTTATAGCTTCTTTTAGCTCTTAGAACATAGATGGTCAGACAAAAATTAGAAAAATAGAAAGCAAGAACTGAAATAAACCAAACTATTTGTAAAAGTTACTATTTAAATAATGTTTTAAAATAGAACCATCTAGCCTTATGCCAGGCTACCTGTGTGTATACGAATGCTCGTGCTTTGACCAATACAGAAAGATAATGGTGCTTAAGTATAAAGAGAAAAAAAACAGTCCAATATACAAACCAATCGCATGTCAGTTGCATTTTAAATGACTTGGGCTAGAAAACAATGTCTCTGTTCCTTATATAATTTATTTAGTTAAATTTATAGCATATGTTTTCAGCACAATCCATATTCTTACTATAAATCTTATCTTTCTTTTTGTCATGTTTTCTTTGCGATGATTGTCTTGACTCCACGTGTCTACTGTAAACATTTAGTTGCAAGAATACATTTTTCAAAAGTAGCATAACAATGTCCGTGCTATTTATCAACAGGAACAAGCCTATTTTGAGTTTGAATCAAGGAAATAAAATGCTTTGTTGGTGAATAACCTCTTTAACAGTTCTAACACCGCACCGAAATACCATTTCCCACATCCTCATATCAAAGAAAATCGAATAATGAACCACAGCTTAGTGTGTCAGTAATTTATTTCCGTCAATTCTAAATGATATATCTGTGCCGACCATCTGATCGGGACTTCTACGCCAATCGCATCTGACACTTGGTAAAAAAATATACTTGTTTCCATATATATCATTCATTTGACGCGTGTGACATATGGTTTTTAATGTCAAAAATGTTATTCTAATTATGTGATCGATATTTGTTTTACCTTCTGCTAGCATTTCCTGATTTAAAGGCAACTATTGCCATGGTGTTCGTCAAATAATATTTAGATAATAAATTAGTGGTTTCATAAATTACGTTTATATTGGGGCTTACGTATTAAATATTGTAATTTCATTTTTCTCAAACATCATAGCATACCACTCTACGTCCAATGAACCGCATTTATGGTAAAATAAAATGTTGATTAATTTTTTGTCTCTACACGCAAACGTGTTTGACTAGTTCGCAACTGGCATAGCCAATCCTATATTCCCCCCCCCCCCCCCCCCCCCCGCTGTTATTTTGACGTTCAAACCCTTTAATTTTATGCCATTTCATCTAATAAGCACACCTTGGTTCTACAGAATAAAGCTCATTCACATTAGAGAAGCGACTAGAATATGCGGACAAAGACGACAACCATACCAACAAAACCATTGTTTTCC
Source organism: Corbicula japonica (assembly GCA_038501625.1). Taxonomy (NCBI): domain Eukaryota; kingdom Metazoa; phylum Mollusca; class Bivalvia; order Venerida; family Cyrenidae; genus Corbicula; species Corbicula japonica. The sequence goes on from JAZAYU010000009.1 coordinate 10,645,345, forward strand.
ATAAATAAAACCTAATTATTTGGTCTGGTTCTCGGATTCAATAAAAGACTGGGACTGAAGCTATTTTGATAAAAATAGAAATAGTTTGAGACAGGTTTTATTTCAATGTAAGATATAAATTGGCACTTACATACACAATAAAGTAATTATCATTAACTTTTGAAAAATAAATATTCATGCTGTGTTTTAGAAGCAATCATTATTGAGAGATATATGATAGATGTAAGTGATGTGAGTGCAGGTAAACATGAGTTCAATATATTCTATGACATTAGTGTTTTTTTTTTTGCTTTATCATGAAGGTGACTTATCCGCTATAGCTGCACTGTTTCAACCCGATACCCACATGTCGCAATTATTTTTTCTAAGTACTCTTTGTGTCTAGACAATCACATTCTGAACCAACATTTCTCAATCCAACTTAAATAATTGCATCAAAATATAAGAATTATATTTACAAGTATTTGGTTAATAAAACTGATTGCAATTATTGCGAACATGTCAAAATCAGTTCACTAACTGCAACTAAACAAAATATGTGCATCTACCGTCAGCTTGACAAAATGAGTGCATCTACCGCTAGCTTCACAAATTGAGTGTATCTACAGTCAGTTTGACAAAACGAGTGCATCTACCGTCAGCTTGACGAGTGCATCTACCGCTAGCTTCACAAAATGAGTGCGTCTACCGTCAGTTTGACAAAATGAGTCCATCTACCGCCAGCGCAGCTTGACAAAATGAGTGCATCTAGTGACAACCTAACAAAATGGAATTCTTCTCTTGTCTCTACATAATTCTCTTCGTCAATACGAATTATAGCATCATTATCGAAATGCTCCATGCCATTTTTATTTCAATTAATTTTAGCACATCTGTATGCTGCAGACCAAGGACAGTTGCCATTCAGTGAGACCATTGTCACCCAGCATTGAGTTTTTCTGCTATCTTATTCTGCCCTCCACTACTCTACAAGACAAACCTTCTGACGGGTTTTAGTGAGTTCCGTAGAATAAAGTGCATACAAAGCGTTATATGTATGAAACAATGAGAGATACTTATATATTGCTTGAGAAATTTGACAAAGATAAAATATTAACACAGATGAGGTATAGCATTCAAGGAAGGCTTCCCCTAATGAGCTTCGGTCGATAACGCCACAGTTCGGTCGCGGCCGTAGTTATCGTTTTTGCCCGGTGAAAAATGTAATTTTACCCAATAGCACACAATAAATTGTTACTGTTTAGGTTAAAGGTAAAATGGTTCAAAATATGTTACAGAGGACAAACATTTCGACATATATCATATTTAGAAAGAAAATAAATATATAAAAAAACAAGTTCTGGTCACGTGACGTACTGGGAATTCCCTGCATGCAAACCGAAAGTACAAAACCTAATGCAGACAGAACGTGATTTTCGAGTGAGATTTAATGCTCGTAAGCGTCAAACAATACGGAAACAACCCAGTAGAGCGTTACTGACAGAACACAACTACACCAACGTGTATTTGTGCGACGGAAATGCCTGTAAAAATCCGAGTTTCAAATACGGACAGGTTTAAAACACGGCCCCGTCGTAAAAGTAAAGTACGGCCCAAAACAGGAAAAACCGTTCTCCCTTTAACTTTTTGATTTCCTAAGATATCTTCAAAATTCTTTTTGCATCTTAAAGATAACATTCGTGGCTATAATATAATCATTTATTTTGAAAATATTTCAAGTAGAAGATAAATACATTTTGTCTTAAAGATTTTTAACTAAAATTTAGTCGGAAACGGAAAACACGGTCCTACCATTTAATTTCTTTATTTTAAAATATATCTTCAAAATTCTTTTTGCATATTAAATAGTACCCTAGAAGCTATGTGAGAAACATTTTATGTTGAAAATATCTTAATTAGAAATTAAATTAAGGGGTAGGACTGTGTTTTCCGTTTCACAAGGTACTTTGAACTCTTATTACATCTGCAATCTTTTGCTCTGTGTTATGGTGAACAGTACTTGTATAATTGCAGACATCACTGCAGTGTTATAGTATATTCATCTATTAAAATAAACATCTTTCAGATGTACACTGGTCAAAAGTTCTAAGTGCACACTTTTCAATTTTGAATATCTCAAAGTAAGCTTATTCTAATTGAATGAAAGTTTGACACAATGTTAATTATGATCAAACAATAATATTTTTTTTGAAAACCGTGCACATGGTTTACGTATTACGTCATCCACGTTGGCATACGCTATTTATGTGTAATCCCCGTGCGGCAATAAAAAATATTTTTTTACAATCGTTTTTGTTTTTCACATGTTCACCGACTCCAGACAAACACGAAAAACACACCAACAAATTGTAACCATGGAACGGTTGACGTCAGCAGACAACGACATTGCCGTCAAAATTCTTTTCACTGGCACAACTTCAAATTTGTTCTAAAAAATTTTGACGGTTTTTGTAAATGCAAAAAAATACCATATTTTTGCATATTTAATTAATTTAAGAAGAAAATCAAACGATATTATTTTCTAGATTGATAACGTTGCTTACGTTGAACGCTGACGCTACTCAATTACGTCATTCAATATTTATGTGAAACAACGTAAACTCGAAAATATTAAGGTAGCATTTGTTGGATAAGTGTCCAATAAATAAAAATTTAAAACTAAAATTTATAGAAATTCAATAAACTTTAAAATCGAATGATTCGAAAATGACGTTCATTTGGTGAAAAAGCGTGTCCGAAAACTGGTCAGTTTTATCAAAATGAATACATTTTTCATTTGGAAAGGCTGTTACACATATATCATAGAGAATTGCATCATCCCAAACTGCTAGACAATTTAAAAACTTTTGGCACAAAACATTGTTTAAAAAAAATGGAATTTCCTCCTTGAAATCCTGTAAAAACGTTATGGAAAAATAGAGAAGAGTGCGTTGGCTCATCGTGCCCAGCAGACCATTACAAAGCTACAGGAAGCTATTTTAGTGCAATGGAATGGAAAACTACAGTATTTCCTTTAAAGTTGCATGAAATTTAAATTATAGAGAGATGAGAAAACGATCAAAAATGATGGCCGATGCAGTGATAATTAACTTGAGAATTGCTTTCTGAGTATTAGTGAGCTAAAATGTTATTATTTTTTAATCTGGTTAAGCAGACATAAATTTTTTGGTGTGCTTTAACAGAATATTGATTCTTCTTCATTGTAATTTACACTATTTTGAAAGATTGAATCAAATAATTTGAAAAATCAACATTTATCAATGTGCACTTAGAACTTTTGACTAGTGTAGTAATGTTTAGGAAAATGATAAAATATCATTTTATATTATGTCTTTTTTGCTCTCTGGTCATATCTCAAAACAGTGGGTAGACATTTTCAAATCTTAATTTCTGAAGTTAACTACGGTAAAAATATTTCAAATTGCTATATGTTACTCAGTTATGATTATAGATGATATTTATGTAATGTTTATTGATGTACCTACTTCAATTTTTTTCAAAAAATTAGGCTAAAGTGACTTCGGCAATTTTGGTTTTTCGAGAATATAAAGGCATTCCTGTATACTGTCACTGAAGTTTTCACCAATATAATAGCTATTTTATTAAAATCACTCATGATATGAACTTTTACAATGAGAACAATTATATCTGCAGTGAATTAATGCTTTTTTGCATAAAAATTAGTCCAAAAACTTCAAAAAATAAATTTTTTTGAAATCATGTACCGTTGTTTTTTCCTTACTCGAAAAGAGAAGTCGGGGAACTAAAAAATGTGAAAATGCAAAAAGCACACGGTGAAAAATTGTTTAAATATGTATTTAAATTAGATAATGCAAAGACATCACAAATATTGCAAGTTTTAGTTAGTATGAAATTTTTCCAATTAGGGGAAGACTTCCTCAAGTCTCTACAACAAAATCCAATATGACATGTTATGGCTTAAAATTTTACCTATGATCTTTTTTAAATTCGAAGGTGTAGACTTGATGAATTCAAAATGTTGCAGACCACTATTTTAGACCTTGTTGCGCACGATGTCCTTTTAGATTCGAGGGAGTACGTATGTTGCAGGTCATCTGATTTTGTCCGGTTGATTATTGGGATTTTTCCCCAACACATTTTGAGTACAAAGATTTGCAAATAACTTTTTCAATCATATTATAATTATTAAGTTTTTCCCCATTTTATAATTAATTATGGATTGGATTTTTGAATTTAAGCATAAAAATTAACTACTAAACTTTTTTTATAATTGTAGCATCAAATTAGCCTACACGGTTTGTAAAAGAGATAAAAACCAATTACTAACGTTTCATTTAAATCTTTCAGTGAAAATTGATTGAACAATTATATTTTGATTGTGAAATTAAATAAGAAATAAGTGTTATATTAAAGTTATTTAGAGAAACTTCAGTACAATTTGAGACGATTTACGTTTATATGTAGGTTCAAGAGAGGTCGCAAAAGCCTTGACAAACATAATTTGAAACAAAAATCGATTAAAGGAAAAATATAAAGAATATATAATTAAATAATTATATAAGAAATGTTAATTTTAATTTTACTGGTAAGAACTCCGATGAAAACAAGTTAAACAAAAAAAATATTAAAACTATACCGAAACGTACCAATTTCATTTGACAATTCCATTAATTTCTTTCGGGATTTTATGTTTGTGTGAGTGTCAAGAAATGGGTGAGCCGGAGTTAATTCACCAAGGCAACATGTACTGGTTTGTTTACACGAGAACCAGTTCGACAAGTGTTGGCTTGTTAAAAACCTTCTTGGCTAATTGCTTTACCACTGACCGTTCCAATCTTGTCTTTTCTAACATGTCAGATAACAAACTCATGTCCTCTCTATTTTATCAGTGTTGATGAGCAGTGTGTTCTGCATGTGGCTATTCCTGATATGCTGTTTCGTTGTGTTTTTGTTTTTGCTTTTTTCACCATTTTTATATTCGTCGTCTTCTTCCCGACTTAAACTGTGGTTAAACGGCAATACCTAATTATAAATTACACATTTTCTGACATGACACCTAAGAATTGTAATCATAATAAACAATGCAAAAGTGCAATAATCTGCAGGAAAATGTAGGCTGATAAAGATCTAGACTGGACTTACTTAGTTAATAATCTGTATACATAGGGTAAAGAAAATTCCGTATTCCAGTGCTTACGACTTTGAGTGACTCTGAAGTATATTTTTTCATAAACAAAGTTGCCCTGTTTTTCAAGAGATACCCAAAGATCTTAATTCAAATTATACGATGAAGCTATTCAGTCGCTAACTGTTGATGATTTTCATAAAAAAATAAAGTGTGTCAAAGATTTATATGAACTGAATATTGATACTTACATGAACTTCTTTGGCGACATAGAAGAGAAACGATCTGAAAAGCCTTTCTATTCTTATTTTTCAATAAATCATTCTATAAACTACTTTACCAGACGGTCCTTTAAGTTACAGAAGCACTGAATTGATTATATCAGAACTGAATAAAATATGTCTGCATATCAAACAAGTTTATTGAACTAACTGATTGATATATTGCAGAGCAAAAATACAGTTTTAAATGGTAGTCCGTACAAGACGCCAAATTCAAATCAGTTGCACCAAGTATATGTTAATATCATGCACATAATGATTTGTATCCGCATTCCAGTTATATACATTGTATCATTACCTACATGAAAATCTAATCTATTATAATAAAAATGAAATTGGAGCCCAGTCTTTAAACTGTAGCTTTCAGTCGTCACATTTGGAGGTGGATCTCATTTTGTATGATCACCTCCCAGATACCTGGTTTACAGTCTCAGTTAAATTTCGTATTTCAATGTGGGTTTGCTCACTCCTAAAAAAAATTGATCAGATTCTTAATGGTATTAGGTCTCTTCTACAGTGTCGAACGTGTTTTGCGTATTTTTTTTCTAAATACACTCTGTGCCATGCTGTTTTCTGTTTTCTTTTTTTTATTATTATGTGCTTTAACCATTTTTGCAATCTGGCTCATAACAAAGTGCAAATAAGTAAAAAAAATATGAAAGAGTACAGTATTTTATTATATTTGGACATATGTCCAATGTTTTATAATATGTTGAGGTTATCTCCTATTTACTAAAATGATGATAAGATCCGATATTGTTGCCAAAGAGTCTGAAGCAAATCTCGACAGTTATATTTAGAAGTTTAAAACATCTGCAACAGGAAAAAACAAAAGAGTTTTAGTCCAGAGATAAAGAGATTGAAAACACACTTGTTAAAACATTGCCTTTTTCAAATTACCAACTTTTTAGCTAGGAAAAGAACGAAGTCTTAGTTTTTATTTACTGCAGCTTAATGAATTTGTGATATATTTGTTAGGAAATGATACAAAAATACCGATCAACTTCCTTCAGATCTCTGCTCTGACTGTTAGTTTTACATGCGAGATTGTGCATGTGTCTTCTTTTGTTCCGAATATATAATATTACTCAAGACAGTTAATGTATGTTAGCGAAACAACAGTCATTCATTACTGATAATACCAAGTTAGTTATCTTCAATTTTGACACAGTAATTAACATCAAAGTCGACCTTGTTAAGTCTTCCGTATTTCAAGTTAAAAAGATTGCAGTTTCCTTGTAGCGGTTTCTTAACTTTAACATCAGAGATTCGTCAAAGAAAACATTAAGCATTTTTGCAAATTGATAAATGATGATTGTGTTAGTTGTAACCTACATTTTTTACGTTACAGCACTATTAACTTCTTGAAACAAGCTTAAATAAATTGTATCTGAATCTTTTATGCAGTGTTTTATAATGATATTGCCTCTACCTGGGAGCGAATCCTGACCGTCAAAACACACAAAAGTGTGAGATTTTCTTATGTAAAATGACGACAAGGAAATTTCCTTAGTTTTTAGGCATGACTTTGTCAAATTAAGATAGCCTTCTCTTCAAAGTAAAACAGATCTCAGATAAATGACACCATAGTTTAACATTTTTATCTGACCCTGTTTATTTTAAGTGGTTATCATCAAAAAGTGGAAACTTATTGTTTCTAGTGTCTTATCTCGTCTCGTCTCTTTTGACTTGTGTGCTTTATTTCTTTCATTATGGAAACTATTACTTGTCAAGTTACTACGGAAATGTAGTTACACATGGATTGCAGGTTACGTCACTGGTCGTTCAATTATCTCACAAAGGTAGACAAAGAAATCATAAATACAATCACACATGACTGAATTTGCTTTGTGTGACAAAAACGTACACGAGCCAAGTTGAAACTTTGTTTAGAAATGATTATTTACTTGAATTAGAATAAACCTAAAACAAACAGTATCGGTTTTTACAGGTTTTGTTCCGATCACCGTTTCTATTGCAGTAATATACGAATTCGTTTAACTGAAAATACGTTGTACTGTTGTACTGTACTTAATTGTACTGTTTATTAGTATAAATATTGAGTTGACCTCAACCCGGGGCTAGGCGGCGTGGGCAGTAATATGGATTTCCATTACTGTCGATGAACAGGCTCAATCAAACCGAGCCTGCAATATTTTCATATGTGTCGTGTTCGGTGGCTTTCAAAGTTCCCTTTTCATCTATTGTAAATCAAGTCGAAGAAAGTGGGTCCGAAAGGCAAGATCTTAAATGGTTAGTGCCGCAACAAAAGTCATGGAGGCATAAACTAATGTGTAAGTCGGTTGTAAAGTTTAACAATGCATTAATGTGTACATTTTCATTATGAATGATGTTGCATGTGCCAAAACGAAGCATAGCATCATGTCATTATGGAGCTTCGTTTTAGTTAAAGTTGACTTGGCCAAATGTTAAAGCGTTTCGATATAGACATTATATGTTCGTTCGCAGCCCTTAAAGACAGTCTCGTAACTCGGGCATGTCTGAATAGTATACAAAAGTTAATACTGTCAAAGATTTATATATTGGGCCTTTAAGGCTGACCAATATCATCGCTTTGTGAAATAGATGGACGGGAATTTCTGTCAACTATGTTAGCACTCTCATACCATTGTGTCGGATGGATCGAAAATGTGTTGTTTATCGGTCTAAATATTTAGTTGCGCTCAAGCCGGAACTAGGCGGCGTGGGCAGTAATATGCATTTCCATTTGTACCCACGAACAGGCTCATTCAAACTAAGCCTTCAATATTTTCATACATGTCGTGTTCGGTGGCTTTCAAAATTCCCTTTTCTTCTTTTTCAACTTCCTTATAATCATAGTAGTTGTAGTTCTGTCTGTATGGTGTGGATGCCATAAAAAGTCTGTCCGTACTTGTAATCAGTACTGTTATTTCATATACCACTTTGCTATGTGGTATGATGTGCCTTTATTCCGAAAAAAAAGATTAGTTTCTTAATTATAGGCTCGATGATGTTATGTTTATTGGCAAAACATACAGGGACGTATACTATGACGGATGGTCATGACGTCTGCTTGTTTCATTTCTTAAAAAGTATATTTTGTCTGACAGCAGAATCAAATGCACGCACTGGGCAAGGTGTGCAGCAATTTCGTAGCAGAAGACGTGAGTAGTAAGTGTTTCTTCGTAAATGTGAAGAACACACGTTGCCAGGAGAGAGATCTAAAAGGTTTATATAAGATAGTTATAAAAACGACTGTAAATAAATTACTTTATAAACAAATAGCAATTATATATAGATATATACATAGGTACTAATAAGCAAATTAGCCAGTATGTGGCCTATTACACGTTCACTGTCATGTGCTATTGCTTGACGTAAATCTCAGCATGAGATACTTAACGAGTAGGTATTTTATTTATTGTCAAATGGTATATCATATAATATTTGTTCTCTCCATATTTGCTAAAATTCTCACCAAATTGTAGTAGAAATTAATTATTCTGGTAGAATAAAAGTAATTAAATATTAGAATAAGTAGTAATAACGAGTAAGTACGTCGTTATTGCCTATGAACAGAGAAATTTAAAACTAATAAGTAAGAAGATATAATAGCGCTATGTTGTCTAATGGCTGAAATTAGACGCGATAATGCATTATAATAAAAATTTTAACATGCAAACTAAGAGTTAAAATATTAAACAAAAAATAAAAATATAAGATTGATAAAACTTTCGCAAGTAAAGATAATATCTTAAAAAAAGATTTTTCGCACTAAAAGACAATTCGAAACTTAATTGAAACTTAATTAGCAACTTAAAGTCTAGTTTACTAGTGTGTGATTTCAAGCTGGATTATCATTCGGTAGGTTTTCCACCTCCCACCTATCCGCCCTTAATTCCGCTATTTCAGTCGGCGTATACAACGGCAATTCCAACGACGATAAACGCTGTTTCAGTAATGAAATGACTGTTAATCTTTCAATAACCTGTTACATGTTTCCTATTTAAATGAATTCGGTTGATAATATTGGGCGCAGGCGTCAATCCTTCAAATGGCGTCACGGCAATGCCTACTTTGCAATTCGCGGTAAAATTAACTTCGTATTTTCAAAATGTGTAATAATTAAAACTGAAAATAAAATAAAAAAATTATGACTGAATGCACCTTTTACCGTTACGTTCATCTGATTTGGTTGAATTCGCGTTTTCTTCGCTTTATGCTTTGAATTTTGGACACACACATGTAAACATAACATACTTCATATTTAATTTCCGAGTTATGCACCTCCTTAAAATGATACAAAACATAAATAAGATATTCCGCTGGTTTTCATAAATATCCCATATTGTGGGTTGGGGATCGTTCACCAACATGTACTTGATTTTTTCTTATGAGAATCTGTTTGGGCAAGTTATGAGGTTGGTGTTGCTACTGACGGTTCCAAGGCGGTAACCTCTTAGGTTCTCTTTTTCTGAGTGGGGAGGTTGTGTCATCTGAGTATGGCGATTCCTAACATGCGTGTCTCGCCTTTTTAAATTAGTTTCTTTATTTCATGTTTATTACACTTTTACATTTAAAAACTGATTTTTTTTACAATTTTTATATCAAACAAAACAAATTTAAATTTCGATATATTAGTCAATTTCTTTTTTTCAAACGGCGCCTGATACACAAGCAGTTTAAAATTAGTCTGGTCTAGTTATACACAAACATGCATGACAAGCGTACTTAAAATAGCCAGTGTATCTAAATAAAGACTACTATTACAATAAACTTGTAATAGGCCATAAATTTGCAGTAGGTTAAAACCATTTGACAAGAAGAATATGCTTCAGCATGGAAGTAGTTAAGAGAAAACTATCTTACGTCTTAACACTTATCGCATTAATTTAAACATACTTGCATCCGTCGTGTTCTGGTTTGCAATAAGATATAAGATAGTTGTCATTAAATAATAGGCCAAGATTTCTAAATACCAGGTTTAAAATGGTTTAATTAAATACTTCATATAAAACCATTATACACATAAAAAAAACAAAGCACACTCTTCAACACGAAAGCCATTAAAAACACCATGCAGTTAACGTTGTTATACGTGCTCGACTATTTAAACTGTTTTCAAAAGTACTTAAGGCAACAAAAATATGTTATTGTCTCTTTTAATAAAATCACATTAGCGTTGTTTGTACCATGCGGCGGCTGTAAAAGGTCTCCACATACATTCAATCAGAGTGGTTGTCACCCCTGTTGAAGGCCGTAGAGCACGATAGCAATATTTGTGTAAGTGCTGAGTTACGCTCAACCTGGTGCTCGGCGGCGTAGACAGTAATATGCATTTTCATTATTGGTCAATCAAACCGAGCCTGCAATATTTTGAATTTTTGTCGTGTTCGGGGGCTTTAAAAGTGTCCTTTTTATCTATTAAAACAGTAGCGTTGTTTGTGCCGTGTGGTTGCTGTAAAATGTCTCTCCATACATTCAATCAGTGCTGTTATCAATCAACCCTTTGAAGGCCGCTGATCACAACACATATTTGGTAAATATTTAGTTGCACCCAACCCGGGGCGTTGACAGTAACAACCATTTTCATTACTGCCGATGAACGGGCTCAATCAAACCGAGCCTGCAATATTTTGAAATTTGTCGTGTGGCTTTAAAGGGTATTTTTATACATTTAAATTTCACACTGACGTTAATTTTGCTGCGTGGCTGCTGTCCATTCAATAAGTGCTTTTAACAATTACCTTTTTGAAGCCCATTGAACACGATACATAAGGAAGCTTTGCGCAATAACGAAATAATCAACACATCTGAAAATGACTTCTAATTAACACTGAAAGCTGACAACTTAACATTAACGGATAAATGTTGTTTGCAATGTGTTTTCATGGTTTATTTAGAATTTGAATGGGATGAGGTTTTAAATGGGTGAGTTCATAATTCTGGAAAATTCAATTTTTGCAAAAAGACATGGATGTCAATGGATGCCTGCATACCAAAACTGCCTTCTAACCTTATAAGCCATAATTCAGTAATGAACATTCAGTTTTTCCAGTAAAGTAATGATGAAGTACCCTACAAACGTCGGGTACATGCATGCAGCTTAAGTTTAAACACTAGGAACATACAGGGTCATCTCGTTTCTACGACATTCATTCGTGTACACCGTGGACCTTCTTCGTACATAACTAAATATTTTCTTATGTTAATATAATATAATGTCGACTTCCCAATGATGTGCTGTTCACTTGGTGCTTAGTACATTTAAGTAGTATATGTAGATAGATCATGTGCTATACTGGGGCTTTTATTTCAAAAGTAAGATTTATATCCGAGATAAGATTAGTAACATGTATTATTGCTTTTTTAATGAAATAGAAGAACCGTAATGTAACGTAGAATTAAGTAACAAATGATAAAGTGATTAAACACCATATAAACGTTAAAAAGAAAACATGCAAATTATTTCTAGGATACGGGACGTTGCATTATTCAAGTCCTTATATCGAGTTAAATCTTATAATATTTGTTAACTATGAGAATTGTTTACTTTTTTCAAATAATTGATCGGGAACATCAGATCTTTTTTATTCGAGGCAAAAAGTAGACCTCATTTTGATTGGCGTTACCTCGCCTCTAATTACATTTGGGTTAAGGTTTTAGTTGGCCATTTGATGTCATATAAGGTCAAGAGATATAATGAATGTCAACAACAATCGGATGTATAAAAAAAATTTTGATCAATACCTTTCCGGTCTATTAAAGAATTTCAAGAACGACCTTTGTTGACATAAAGTTTTGGCCCTACAAATTTGTAGTTGAGCCTGATTTTCTATCTGACGAGTATTGAAATGTATTACTTTTAAATGGTATCACATCTGACCTATTCGATTTTCACAGCAAGCAACAACAATAGACGAATAATAGTCCGATGTGTTTGTTAATGTAATATAGTGAAAAGAGGTTGCTGTGAAGACTTATGATCTCTCATGTTATATCCTGCTTATATTTTTCTTAAATTAAAAGCATGTAAAATGTGATAGAGCTAAAAAGAATAGACAGAAACAGGAAATAATGCAATACAATACAGAACGACGTGAAAAAAAAGATATGATACGATACAATACATGACAAGGTAAAGATATACAATGCAATTCAACGCAACGCAACGCAACGAAAACGAACATATCGTAATGATATGCAACGCAACGCAGTACAATACACTATTAAAACCCACCAGATATTAGTTGATAACCAAACAAATGGTAAATTTGAAAAACGAATGCAAACAGTAATAAAGTGGAAGAGGGTTTAAGTGATTGACTTTATAAAATCAATGTTTTCTCTAATTTAACCTTCTCTTTGTTCTTATGTTTTAACTAACCCCTTTAATGTCAAACATGTGTACTATGATTCCAACATGGGAACAACTGGAAACGTAACTATGAAACTATGACAAATATGAACATTTTGCTGGCTCTATTCAGGACCAGTATTTCAACGCATATAAATGCACATGCCGCTAATCCTCGGGATAAACGCAAAAGTATCTACAAAGTTAAATAGGAAATAGTTATTTAAATCCATCTCAACAGACTTCAGGGCTTTAAGCGCAAAGTTAATCCAATATATTCCAAATGACGTTTCAGAATCCGTTGCATTGACTGCCAAACACACTCTCGTCTCAAAGAACATTGTTGTCTATTAATAAAAATGGCATGATGCGGCTTAAAATGAAACTTTCTAATGACTTTTAATTCCTATGGTATTTGTAAATGTTTCTTAACTACCTTTGACCGAGGGCGAGTCGATCACCCTTCCTTTTAAACAGACTGTCTGGTTGACAGTTAGTACTATTAAATGTACGAAAATTACATAACTTTAAAACACTACCGATGTTGTAATGTTTTATGTCTCATCGTAGGGTGGCTGAATCATACAGAACGTGTTTGTGAAACATGAATGAAAAAAACACGATGCAACTCCCTAAGGAAATGCTTGAAACATGCACGTTAAGACTCATGACATATTGCACGTCCACGTTTAAGAAGAAATATTTTGTTGTGTGCGTTAACGATCAAATAAAACTTAACAATCTGTAGTGGGCAGATTTCCGGTTCAACTTTTTGATAAAATGTATTTCATTTTCTACATTATATGACTATCCTAATGCATCCATATGAATGATTCTATTTTTTCTCAATTTTAACAAACAAAAAAAGTAAACCCCTTCTGTAATTTAGTTTTTATCTCATAGAACAAATTTTGATTTATCGTGATCATGCTCATAACTGGTCTCTCTTTTATTTAACACCTTGGAGACATATGCTGTGCGCGTTAATTGGCTTTTTGTAAAATGCTGGGAAGGAATTTTTTCCCATACAATCTAAGGCAGTGACGCAATTTGTAAAATACCTTCAATATACGGTATATGTTAGCTTTAGCTTACCTGCCTTTAATCGCAGTGATGATATTGGGGATTTTAATTCCTGTTTTGTCTCTTAACTCAATATCATTTAGTAGAGAAATATATAGTAAGATATCAAATTTCCTACTTATTCACTCTGATTTAACGTTAAATATAACAATGGTCGAGTTTTGTGGTTGACCAATAATTCAAATTGGGTTATGAAGTGTAATGGGAGTAACAAGAATAGCCACATTCACAAAATACAGCCTAGTCACGCAGACAACCTGTAGAAATGATGAGATCAATTTAAAGAAGAAAACATGAAATATGGATCAGAAATAGTCACACCCAGAAATCACAGTTCCCCCGCGCACATTAGGGAGGAGAGGAAAGGAAAGCATGGGATTTTAAACAATCAATATCAAATAAATAACGAAACAAAGAACCAGATGGGGTACCGCTTTGGAAAATACAAACAATTTACAAAACTGAGAACCTGATGTGTTATCAAATCGGAGGGTCAGATTTGCCACTAGAAGTTTAAATCGAGGTTTTGGGTGCTAAAAGCTCACACTTACCCCGTCAGGTTCTTATATGAACATGTACAAATCTTCTTGGTGAAATAAACCAACCCATCAGCTACTCACAAGTTGCACTCCCAACACAAAAATACGTAAAATAAACGTTTCAAGCGAAGTTGGTACTCGAATATCGTTATAAGACCAGGGCTCAGCAAGAACACGATGGCAGGAATGAAAGGAACTGATCGAGTAGAAACCTTCACAAACTCTTAAACTCCTTTCATCATTAAGGACTTAAGAGGTATGCAAAGCGATCTACTGAAGATTTTCTTATTGAATTTAAGTTTCTTTACAAATAAAGCGGAGTAAATGATTTTGCCGCCAAGTTACTCTTTGGATAGCGTTTTCACAGTCTCAGTAACATAATAAAGTTTATGTTGATACTTTATTAATTTTATAATTTTAATTTTGTTACAAGTACGCTTGTTCAATGATTTTAACGTATGTTATAAACTTTGTAACAAGTACCCGCTTCAGAACAAATTGCATCATTTCGAACTGAGGCATCAATAGACTACTTAAGTCGTTAAGCAATAATCGTTCACAAAAAGCCTATCCTATGTAGTAAAGCCGTGAGCTTATGAATGAAAACATCCAATAGCAAATAGAATAGGCGTAGCTACGATCCTTCAGTGTATATAAGCGCGCGATAATGCTCAATAGTATCTAAAACAACTTTACGCGCACTTCAATATATCAATCAAGAAATCAACTAGAAAATTTTAAAAACAATGGAGAATTTACTTGGTGCTTGCCAGAAAACTTGTAACAATACAGAAGTGATTAGAAACAAGGGATTAAACTGTTCTTCGTCAGCGTCATCAGCAATGAGAACTAACTGCACATATGCAAACAGATTTAACTTCTCACTTCTCACTTCTAGTGCGTTTTTAATATTAGTGATTCTTTGTTTACCTACAATAACTTCTGGAATGCCGAATGCATTTTTATGCCATTCCAAAGTAAGCTGTTTGCATGGCGGGAAACTGCATGTTCCGGACGGACCATTTGCATTCTGTCGGTGTATATGTCCTGAAGGCTATGTAGGACTTAGATGCGAATTTAATCAAATGTTCTCCGGAAGATCTGGACGAAGAATTAGACGAGTAAATAGACTGAAAAGACTGGTCCGAATTAGGAACGAACTTGAAGGCTTATTATCCGCAGATAAAAGAAGACATCAACATATTAACAGCTGAAAGGATCATTCTTAAGGTGAATATTGTTTATTTTGAAACATCTAAACTAAATGTCAGTTTCACAGTACACTTTACAAGCATTTGTGAATACAAATATGTTTTGTCATTTTGACATATTTTGAGCAGCACGGCTTGCCCACACAGACCAACGCAACTAAATTTAAATGGCAACGAACTATCGCACTGAAATTCAAACAGATATTTCAAAATGCACTCCTGTGCCTATGGTTATGAAACTGGGAATGGAAACCAGTCTGAAAGCTCAAGCATCTGATGGGCCGAAATAGCGAGCAGTCGCCATTACAGCCAACTAGCTGCTTGAGATTTCAGACTGGTTTCCATGCCCAGTTTCATAACCTCCAGCACTGGTACCTGCAAAAAGTTGGCAGGAAACAAATGGGTGTGGAAAGGGAAACAAGATGTGACAAAGATAAGCCTAGAATAAATCAGAAAACGTCGCAATTAATAATCCAGCATGCATTGCATTAAGCTTGCTACAAAAACTACTCATGACTAACAACTAGCAATTACTGCATCATACGTTGTCTGCTTGAACAATCATACACAACTTCACTAATAACATCGTGAGTCATAACTTTAAATGCATTAAAATGTTATGATAATTCTTAATCCAAATTAAGTTGGTTTTTCGTCATTTGCCACACAGGTGTCCGTTTTCTGTTCGCATGAAGCTTAACATGTCATTGATCATCTGAATGACCTAAAGACGTGTGATCAAAGTATGCGTGACCTAAAACTATAACATTTTTTATAAGACTTGTCATTAAGAAGTCATAATATTACAATTACCATAATCGCTAATTATTTTTCATAACTTTCTTTTTGTTTTAACAAACCACTGACTGAATAGACCTCATTTTGCTGCCACTACGTTGTCATTCTGTAAAATGATGAGTAGTTAAATTTGTCTAAATAACATTCATTTTGTCAGCGGTAAAAACCGTAAACGAAGGCACGTTGGTATATTGCTGCTCATTTAAAAGATTTTTATTGCGCTTTAATGCACTTTCGCGTAAAATAAAATCTTAATTGCAAAAGTTAATGTCTCCTTCAACAAGGCATACGTTTAACATATTAAGTAGTTGGATTCAAGTGTTTTAACCCTTAGATAATCAAATAAGATGTCAAAACTTAAGTAGATCATCGTGTAATTTGATACGAAGGTTTACTGCTATGACAGAAAAGTTATAAAGTTTACTGGATTTTAGTATTAATCTGTAAAATACCGATTATTCAAACAATTTGTATGATTGTATTTTTTATCGATTTAACATTGCTGAAATACGTACCGACACGCGACTGTTGGTTTTATGACAAGCAGCTGTCACCTTCTTGTCATTAATCGCGATAAATTAGTGGCATTTATGAGCAGTTCAATAAAATTAATTGATTTTTCTGCACACCTATTGCAGATCATGCAGACATTCGATAAAAAACGGAGATTCACACCAACAAATACTATCAGATTTAATCTAACACACCTCTAAAGATGTCGTGCTCATAAGACATGAATGTGATATCCTTGATGTTAACATACAAATCGCTACATAACTTTACCCAATTTAAAATATTACAAAAGAAAAGTTTTCTGATAAAGAAAGTTTGTTATGTGTCCAAAATACCGTTTTTGATCACATCTTTCAAGACAAATACGTTTTCTATCTCTTTTGATTATTGTAATTACTCCACAATTCTTTTAATCAATTTGATTAAATATGTTTTCTTAAGATAAAAAAATACTGTCAAAGGGTCGATCACTTTTATGATTAGTTGCATTACGTCAAACTTGTATCTAACCACGTAAATCGGTCTCTCATCTCCACTTAATATAAGATAAAACCTTACCGGGACTAATATTATAATTATTATTATCTATTTCAGATACTGGCAAGTTCGGATGTACAAGTTGAGTGAGTTTGTCAGTCTCGGACACTTGAATCGTCATCGGTTAGCAGTTACCTCTTCAGGCATTACTTCTAGTCCAATTTCATTGAAAAGGGCAACGGAGGCGCCTACAGGGTAACTTATACGAACAGTGAGGGTGACAGCGGCGATTATGCTTTCTACGAAATCGAAGTGAACTGATACTTAAAATGTCGGAGAAAAAAAAGAGATGTGTGACAAGATTTATCAAGGGACAATAATCTTATAGAGCAATTTCGACCAATCTGAAAAGTAACGGACGATGAACACAAGTTGATCTGTCGCCTAACAAAGCCGTAACAGCAAGTTAATCGTGTACTTGGCATCAAGGGACATATGTTTTATTGCTATCAGAAACTGGTCTATTAAATCGGACATAAAATGTTACTCATCATTTCTCCTTAGCGACATCTTTAGAAATAAAGCAAGAAAAAGTACATTTTATTCTATTCACGGTTTCTGTTTTGTTCCAGATATTTTGTTTTAGAGACGATGTGATACAATAGAATGATTTCAAATATGATTAACGACATACAATGTTTGTCGTAAAGGTATTTTAGCGATTTCATTTATGATTGTATGTGCATGAATATGTCGTAGTTTCTGTACTACCAAGAGCTTTCACTCCAACTGGAGAATTTATTTATTATAATACGATATTGTGTTCATATTTATTTGTCATGTTTGGAACTTTGTGGCAATTTGTTTTAACGACTTGTTGTGCGCACGTTCTATATTTCTATTATTTATTTCTTTTTGAATGGTAACATTCTGTTAGCATTTTAATATAACTAGATAACTTACAGTCTATTTTTAGATTTTGATTGACAGTTTTTCAAGTGTGCCATACAAATCAAGATATAGGCATGTGCAAATAAACCATGTTTCTTATCTTAATTGAACATTCAGCCATGATAAATGCCAACTTCAAAGGAAGCCACATCCTCAGCGCTAAGAAAATTGTCGAAACCTTAATATAGAATAAACAACCGCGAATGGAAATTTATATATAAAAGCACGTGTGTTCCCTTTTGAAAAGAAATTGAATAATGAATATATTTACCTCTAATACTCATTGTTAAGCCATTTCATATTTATTTATATTTCATAATATGCATCCTTATTTATTTCATTATTTCATATCAGGAGTTGTCTTCAAGAATTACGTGCAATCGTTCCATAGTGCTCATTCCAACTACCTTTTGTCCTACCCATGTTTTACTCATTATTTGCTTTATAATTTTTTGTTGCTTCATTTATTTTCATAACATACTTACCATTTTGTTAATTAGTTAAACTGATCATTTTCGATAGGAATATAATGATTGTATCATATATTTTTATTGAACGCACTCAAATCATCACTTAAATGTTGAGTGCATTGTTAGTATTGTTTTGTCCTATACATATATTTTGTTGACATTGTGATACCCGTGACTAAGAGAACTCTATTTTTGTCGTTACAGCAATAAACGACAGAGAAAAAATATCAAATTGTTTATTATCATTTAAACATAGGGTACGAAAATGAAAACTTCAGCCCCTATATTCAAATGAGCCCCTCCCGAGTAAAAATTACAGTAAGATCTCGAGGGCGTAACAGAAGATGTAAATTTCCCTACTGTATGCAATGGCAATAAAAACTACGACCATTTTCGCTTGCTCCGTAAGATTTAGGGTGTCAGTGATGGTTTACGGCTTATTTGTATTGTAGAGGACGTCGTTGATGGACTATAAATAAAGCGACGTAACAAATTCTGCGACGTAACAAGAACTTACGAAGCATGAGCATTCAATATGAACCTACCTTAGTAACTTGCTAATCCAAAAAATGTATATCAGGAGTGGCCAAATCCAGAAGACGCAGCCTCCCACACAGCCCAAATTCAAAGAGAAAAAAGAGCAATCATGTGCTATAAAATGCGCTATAAAATCAATTTACAAAAAAGACACCGCATACAGTTGCGAAAATGAGAACCCGGGGGATTACCGCCTTGGAAGAATCAGTCGCAAAACCATTGGCAACTGGTTGTTTAAACCAGGTTCTAGTGTGCATCAAACACACACCGCCCCAACAGGTTTTCATATAAAAAAGTTGTCTTGGTGAATAGGCTCCAACCCATTCATCAACTCGACAATGTTGCAGGCAAAAGCACAAACACACATATAAAACATAAGAAGCTGATAGCACTGTCGAGCAAAAAAGTGAGTACTCAATGTCTTGACCGAGACCAGGGCCTAGGGTGTATATTCATGTTTTCGAACAAGCATTCTTTGTTTAAAATATAACCATTTTTCATTTTTCCAAAAGTTATGCATCAGTTATACTATGCATAAGCATAAGCAAAGTTGTTATTTAAAAGCATTTTGTTAATGCGTTAATATTGGCAGTATTCATTACTTGGTATAAAATGAAAAAGTAATGAATTAGTAATGCATTAACATTTCCCCATCCCTGACAAAAACTCCTCTGGTGGGCTTAAAATAGGTAAAATTTACATATTAGTCAATTGCAAGAAAATGAAAAAGTGTAATAAATGACAAATATTATGACAAAGTAATTTAAGCGAAGTGCACCTGGCCAGAGCACATAAGTGCTTGAAAACAAAACACGCACATAATCGTATAGATCTATATTACTATTATAGAAAAAAATATAAGGGGTTTCAAACAGGTTCTCGAATGCACCATCATCACACTAACCCGCTTGGTTTCTCAATGACAAATACGTTTAAAAAAATAAAATTCGCATACTATTCGTTGCATTGGATCAAACCGAGCCTTCGATATTTTCATAATTATTGTGATCGGTGGAGTTCCCTTTTATGCATTTAATTGACTCGCATCCACCCATCTACCCGACAATGTTATACCATATAAAGACACATAAATAATTGAAATTGGACGTGTGAAAACCACCGAACTTAACAAATTAAAAACTTTATTGCAGGCTCGGTTTGATTGAGTCAGTACCCGAACCACTTCAATCATTTTAGTGTAATCTACTAAATCTCTCTTGCCAAATCTATCCACAGGTAATATGTTTTGCCATTGAGAGTTTCGCGGTGGTCACCCGCAGGTCCCCAATTATCCTTGCTGTCTGTGATACCTGTCGTGCTCTCTCCAATTTTTATTACTCATCAGATAGGTTGAGGGCGACAATACGTTCATCAAAACACGCCTTTTTCTAAAAAGAGTTATCGGCATTTTTAAACAACTGGTCTAACTATATATTGATATACACAACGCAACAGTCATAAAAATGGTGAAACTGCAGAAAAAGTGATGTAGGAGTCAGAGCGTTGGCAAGCATTCAAAGTGTCTCAGCCGACTTATAAGTCGGCGTTGACACTAATATGCATTATCATTACTGCAGTGATAGTGCAAATTACTGACAACACCGGCTTGCAGGAGATTTAGGTTGCTGCACTTAAAAGTAGAACTGGAAAGAGTCGATTATCTTTTATGTTGTTAGTCATAAACTTTTTTTTAATTTTCAAACCACCGTCGATAAATCGAAGAGCAACTGTACAGGAGTTAATCCCTAAACTGTCTGAGCTGGAGAGAATCCAGTCGGTTGCCTTTCTTTTTCGAATACTAGTAATCTGATTATTTTTCTGGACGAATGATGGGTCATAATATATTATTACTATGTAACTATTACTTGATTATTGTCGGTCATCCTGATGACCGACATATTATAATGGACCAAACTTGACCTTTGAAGGGTAACACCGGTTAACAGCGGCACCGGACGTGGTCACTTTAGACAAAGCCGCCGTCTAGTGCTTGAGAATGCTATTCCGTTCCCACTATTTGCAAGAAAAGTCTTCTAAATGTTGATGAAACAATATTTGGACGTTGTAGTAACATCAAATCAGAAATTTAGCTGATATATAACGACATGTTAAATTATATAAACATACGTGTGTTGTATTTTCTACAGGGTGTAGAAATAATGTTATGCGTCTTTTTTTAGAAAGTCACGTGATGCAAACCTTCATAGAAAAATATTATTTGCTTATAAATTGAACTGATACTTTATTTGAATCAAACAACTGTTCAGGATGATCCATTTATGAAATAGATTCGATCAGTTTTATTGATTTTGTTGGTCAAAAGCAAGACATCGTTTATGTTTTTCTTAGAGACTAATGAATATCCGACTTTGGCGGGAAAGGCTGTCTGTAAACAAAAGTTTAAAAAAAGCTAGTCGGTCATTAGCATACACTTTTAGCCAAAAATGTATTCCAAATTCTGGAGTTCAACAACAAAATTTTGTCACTGTCCTAGGGTGGGGGGATGAGCAGCCTGACAGGGACTCAAATTATTATATTTTATATTCTGATCTTCAACAATTTCGTTAGAATGCTGAACCTCAACATGTAATATTGCTGGTTCTCGAACATTTTCCTGTTTTTGTTTGTTTGTTTTAATGATGTCAATTTCAGTGTATGCCATGTTAGATGACAATGCGGGTTTCAAAAAAACTCATGTCCAATGCGTTGACTTTGAAAATTGATGAAAACTTCTACCCATGTGTTAACATTAAAATTTTCTTTCTTGTGGTATAAATCACCAAACATACGGTCGTGAAATAGTAGAGGCTTATAGCAAACGAGGAGATGTTTTAAAAAAAGCATTTAGGAGGAAACGAATGCTCAGAACTTTGCTTAATTGCCAAAATATTATATAGTTATTTGGTTTCTTGACAGGGAATGTGAGGATATATTGCCGGTCTGGGTGTCATATTACCCGAGCCGCAGGCGAGGGATAATATGACACCCAGACCGGCAATACTATTCTCACATACCCTTTCAAGGAACCAAATAATTGTTTTATTATACTGCAAAGACTTTTTCAGACAAAAATAATAAGAAAATATCGATTTTTTTTATTTATTTCGCTTATTTAATGCCGCACGGCCTAATTCCCCTCTGAGAACCTCAATAATTACATGTCTGACGTCATTAATTTACCTGCATGACGTCACTTCTATAGAAATTGAATGGATTATCGATTTGATATTTATTTACAAAATTTGAGAATAATCTGATCGTTTTCAACGTTAAAAACATAACACAAATATTTTCTGTAACAATTTTAGTAATCCCTAAGCATACCGCTTTATAGTTTACAAAATCAGCTTCAAATTACGCATTTTTACGGAATTTCAAAACAAAATGGCGGACGAAAATAAAAGGTGGGAGGCCAGAGAGGGAAATTAAGACACGTGCGTTCATATCTACGGCCGATCCGTAAATACGAATATACATCAACGGCAAATTATCCAATCAAATTCAAGCAAATTACTTTGCAGTATAACATGTCTTTTAAAGAGAGATTATGCAAATGTTGCGAATGTTCTCAGAAGTTTAGAGAAGTGAGGTGATCATTGTTTAAAGTAAAAAAAAAAAAAGATCAGCGATGTTTGCGATTTCCAGTGCAATTTCGGTGAACGTTCTCAGGTGATACCGAAGGTTTAGCGAATGTGACATTACCATTGTTTAAAGTAAACATAGGAGAATAGCATGGGCAATATTTTTATCTAATATCACAAGCATAGTCAATGGGGCGGCGGTACGTTAAAAGACAGTCATCAATACGCTCAAATAGCTGCGGATGACAGAGATAAACGACTAGGATGGCCACAGGAGGTTAATTGCACTTTATGATAATACGTTCGGTGTGAAAGCATCAATAATGATTTTGTTTATTGAACTTGTCTAATATCAATTTATAGGATAAATGGCGACACGTTACCTCAGTTACAAGTACTTCGTTAGTCAAGTTTGTTGAAAAATCATTTCAATCCATATTTACAAATGTAGTTTTTATCAGATAATTCACCTCACAATTTTGCATTTCACGAGCGCACTATTGAAATAACCCGAGCTGCGAGAGTTAAAACCTAGTTGGTTTGATGACTACCCATCTCTTCATTAGTTATGAACATTACATTTTATCTTTTATTCGCAATTACTCATTCAGAGGGACATTTATATACATGTATTATGCTCTTTCTCAAAGATTTGTATAAAAGTGCCTAGTTTTGAGCTTGTTGCACAAAAACTGCCATGGTTTTTTAGATCTTTATATTTCCCTGTCCTTTTCATATCCAAGTTGGAGCACTAATTACGATGCGGTATTTTATGTTTTTGATATGCTTAAAAGTCTTTAACAGGCTCAATGAAACCGAGCCTGCAATATTTTCACATTTTTCGTCTTCGGTGGTTTTCAAAGTGACCTTTTCATCTATTTTAAGAAAACAAAACTTAAACGATTGTTTTAAAACATAAACTTGGTTACCATTCTATACGTGCATCTGTATTTTTATCATTTAAACTTTAATTATTTAATTTATGTTACAAAACTTTCGCCGACATAATATTCAAAACTTGCTCTTGAATATATGCATTATTAACGAAATACGAATTGATTTATTTTGATTCCCCTATTCCCTCTCAAAACCGCATCTATCCATGAGTTCTCTTCTTGGGGTCTACAGTGAACGGTTGGACTCGTCGCAGTTGAAATCCAAATTGAGTTTAACTTGTAAAAAATTTCCGGGGATACCCCTGACCCCTATGTCTGCTTCCCTATACACATGCAATATAACGGATCTGAATTCGGTCTTGGGATACTAAACAATAACATTATTTTGACAAGTACAGTAAGGTAGACAACACAAGCACTTCTATGTAAGGGCGATCTACAAGAATATACTGCAAGCAATGCAAAACCAGCCTTTAAAGTAGAGAAAAAGTTGTGAAGAATTTTCAGAACAGTGGCATAACGACAATTTCTTTGATGATAGATTAATTTAATAGTGCTTCTTGAGTTTCTGTAATAGTTTCAGAGAAAATCGTTCAAACAAAAACAAAAGATATGAGCAGCATAAAGCTTAAGTGAAAGTAGTAAATGCATCAGCATCCTTATTTATTGTTTACTGTCTTCTAACGCTCGTCAACTTCAAGTTTGACGAGATCTGCTGAACCAACTAAAACTACACTTTATGAATGTTGGTAATGAATACTGAATATTATAAGCATGGCTTTTCTCTCAATGTACACATAAGTATCGACTGCGAAAAGTTCTATGGTACCTCTTTGAGCATTCGCGTTAATGTAACATATTCATCAGATTCGCTGGTGCTTCAACAACGTAATTATTTCTACACGTCCTGAATAAAATAATAAATTACGTCTACTAGAGACATGATTATTTATATTGATGCCTTTTGCCGGTACACGTCTTCTTCATATTTCAATAAATCAAACATCAGCCGTTCAACTTTGTTTGCATGCTTTAAAGTAACAGACTTGTACAATGTATATATGTTCTCTTGTTTATGTTTTGTACATACAGAGAAATGTAAATGGAAATAAACTTGAAACATCAACTAAATTAACAAATAGTTTGTCAGATACAGTCTGTGTGACATTGATCGACAGAAAACTGGCCATATCATTGACTTCCATTGGTCCAAAAATAAATACAAGCACGAATACATACCTACTTATTCTGTGAATTTATTTGCTAAAATGACCGACTAGCTTTTTGGAAAGCTAAAACTTGTATTTACTATAGTACAATTAGGCCGGCGCTAGCGAATGCTGAGAACCATGTGGCCCGGCTTTGGCATAGTATAAAGTATGGAGTGGAGTCTTGGAGTGGAGTCTTGGAGTTAAATAATATGATCCCCTATAAATTTGTCCCAGTCTGGGATACTTGTGGACAGTGTTTGTTTTCTTTAGGACAACTAGATATGTGATTTTTATAAATAACTGTCAAAATTCAAGAAACTTCATAACACAATGTCTGCAGAGCTTTTTTCTGTGTTAATTGGAGCAGAGACAGTCTCTAGGGAACTGAGATGATAGACGCTGGACATTAACTCTTGGTGTACCTTAAATCATTATTCGACAATTAGACTGAACTTAAGCTTTAGCAATAAAACATCTGTTCTAAGGTGAATTCAAGGTGTTCTTATGGAATGGGAATTTTTACAGCTTTAATAAAACATTTAATAAAGCAAACCTGTGATTAATACAAATGTATTACAACAATTGTTTATATTAAAATAATTAAATATCATTTGTCAGTATAAAGTTGTACTTTCATTTCAATAAAACAACTGTGATGCAATATGAATACATGAAGGATCTCAAACCTTGAAGTATGCAATATATATATATTAGCATGCTGATCATGTATAATCAAGTTATTTACTTTTATGCAAACCAGTTAGAAAATCAATTGATGGAAACAACATAAAATGGCCAACATTAATGACATTAAATATTCAGATTTGTTTCTTGTACAATAAATGTTTTGTTGGGTATGTCTTCTCCAAATTAATAGGTCAATAATGGTTCAAACAATGTTCTCTCTATGTTCCTGCCAGTGATACTGCTCAGTTATATGACATGCTAAATGGTCAGTTCAAGGCACCATGACAGCCCAAGAGAATTTCAAGAAAAACAATGATCTAATCTTGACACTTATGGGTTCCTGCCATAACAAGGTTGACTCATTACAAAAAGTGCAGGTGCATCCATATTTTGTGATAGATGTCATGGGATGTAAGAATAATAAACTGTAAAACGCATTAATTTCGCGTGGAGAAAATTTCGCGATTTTCATAAAAAAATCACCAATTTTCATTATTCGCGTATTTATGAACTTGCGACGTCGTAAGACTCGAAATCGTAAGTATATAAGGATAATTTATTACCGTGATCACGATTTCATGAGTAATTAAATCAAATAACTGAATTGTGGCCAAAAAGGAATTTTATGCGGCGTTTAAAGTGATTATCAGTTCTGTTAAAGTTGCCTCTTTTCGCATAATTATCGGATATATCAAAACTCATCATATATTTGCGATATTTATGAATTCACTAGGTAAACGATTCGCGAATATTAGCGAAAATAAAACTAACGTGAATAAAAACCAGTTCTACAGTATTGTTTCTGAAAACTGTTCTTTGAACATTACTTTTGACTTTTAAACTGATAATCATAATGAAAGAAGGCTTTAAGTCCTCGGCAGATATAAAAATAATGACAATTATTGTTTATGATTTCAGAAAAATTGCTGTCAAAAAAATAGAAATTTAAAATAGTTTAAGGTATATTCTGCCCATATTGTACTCTTGAGATAAAAAATACATGTTAAAAATGTAAAATACCATACAATATTACTACTGGTATGAAGATTATTATCAACTTGCAAGGCATTCTTTAATTATTTTTTGTTAAAATCTTAAAACACCGCACAGTTTTTTAACACATGCAGATCAGCAAACTTAACATTGTGTTGCTATAAAAAAAGAAAGTCGTAATTACCTATTATTAAAGTGCAATTAAAAATATTGATCATAAATAGCTTAGAAGACATTCGTGTGTACTGAAACATGCTTATTACATAAAATAATAAGTATGTTTACTATAAGATTTGAACCCATGCCCGCTACAGATAAAAAAGAATATCATTGTCATGAAATATTTCAAAACTAAGACTAAACCAACTCCAAGGTCAGACTCCAAATTGTCACTCCAAATATTCAGCTCCAAAATTCAGCTCCAAGGTCAGACTCCCGACTCCACTCCAAGACTCCACTCCAAGACTCCACACCATACTTTATACTATGCCCCCGGCTTTATATATAGATCGTTGAGTAATGAACGGGAACCATGTCGTATGTACGTTAAGTTCAAGGTCAAGCTATTTATAATTGAGTATATAAATATAAATATTGAATTGAATTATCTCCCCTTAACTATAAATATAAATATATACATGTATAGATTATATAAATAGATCGATTAGTCGGTGTTTTCTTTTAATTATGCGAATTGAAAGTTTATTTTTGTAAGCAGTTATAGAAAGAGTGTACATGTAGTAAGAGACATTGTTCAGATAGTTATTCTTGGATGATATTGAAGTTTGTGTTCTGTTTACGAATATTGGCAATCCTATGACTTGATTTTCGGCGCGTGAATGTGACCTATATTATGATGGTTCTTTGTTTACAAATGTTTTTGATGTTGAAATTGACGGTTCTAGTGGGTTTCTGTTTTACAAGTGGGCGATTTCGTGTCTATAAAGTAAATAATGATTGTATAACCATTTTTTGTAGGTCTTTTTCTGTTGTTAAGAATAATTGTGACTCATCCCCATCCCCTCCCATTCCCCCCCCCCCTGGTTTACGGGATCAAGATGCTGAATATAGAAAGTTAGTATAGATTTTTCATCCTGAAAGTACCAAAGGAATTGCCATGTACGTGGTAGGACAATTTTGAAAGATAATGACGAATTTAAATAGAGCAAATTCATTTAATGTGGTTAGTGCTATGCTAATACCTGCATGAACTCTTACACCCAACATCTAACTTCTTTAAATGTCGTCCACATATAACACGTCTGTGTTATACTTTTCTTGTTAAACATTCTGCGAGATCTGTCACGCACTAATCTTTGTTTATATTACCTCATCGAATTAATAGCCAGTAGCGGATAGCTTCGGGCAGTATGGGATAGGTAAATAAAGCTCACTGGGGGGCGTCTCAATCCAGCTCAAACATTGTTAATTGTTTGTATTGTTGATGAACATGTATTGAAACACATTCAAAGGTTTATCAAATAAAAAAAAATTCCCCTCTCATCTAAATTAAACCCAAAACATTTTGTTAACATTAACAGAAGAAAATCCAAACACAATAGGTCATAAAATTATTTATCAAGAAAAATTATTGGCATTTTAAAATCAAACAAATCACAGAGAAATTAAATGGAATCAACAGTATAATCACATCAAACAGTATAAACATTTAGTTAATTTGTTTTCATATAAAAGTTGCATATATACTGATCATAATAACATAACTGAACATGGTTGATAACAAAACAACATATAACAACACATATGCAAAAATGCAGAAAACAACAGGCTCCGATATCACGAACAATCTTATGCTTAAACTCAATTTTCTACTCATTCAATTTATTTAAGTTCTTAGTAATTATTGGTTGTTTAATTGGAAAACCACATGAAATGAAATAAAATCTTCTTATTATCATGGAATTTTTTCAAATAACATTTTATTTTATTGAGATATTCTATAATTAATGTTTGACTCTGAACTCAGATTTTAAGTTTTTACTCAAACATTATTTTTGGATTTTTAAGCAGATTATTCAGATAACACATTTTGAAATCGTCATTTAAAACAAGAAATATTATGTAAACTTTCTTTTAAAATCTTAACCAATCAAGTAAGCACTGTGTTGTCACAAATTTAAAATATTTTTTAGTTGAGTTTAAAATCCAACTCAAAATTTTTTGTGATATCGGGGCCAAGACTTTCGCAGCTTTCTTGTATGGCCTGCCCATCGTGTAACCGTCAGTTCTAAAATAAAAAAACAACAAATGCATTAACAAATTTTGCTTTAAAAGAAAGGCAAATGTCAACGACTATCTAATGAGTAATATATTCAAAAGCATTGCTAGTGTTTACCCAAAACTTAAGTCAGACTCATTGGCTGATGAATAACAGGGGTGGATCATATATATCATACAAAATATCACATCTCCCTTTTAAACCTTGCTTTGACAGCAATTTGACAATGCACGTCTACTTTGAGATGACCCCCCGTATGTACATGTACGCAATCCGTTACTACCTGAAGCACATGGTAATAATTTATACCTCTGTTCGCTGACACTGTACGAATTGTATACAAATGCTTTATGATAGTGATTATTTATACACAAACCAAATCCAAAAAAATGATACTTTACCAGCTATCGTTGTGAAACTTTGTCTTTCTTTTTTGTTAACCGTGTAAAAGCATCGTGTTGTTGTAAACTTCCGGTTTACCCGTCCCATTTGTTGTATTATATACGCTCCATGCAAAAGTCAAAATCCAGACAATATACATGTACGTAAAGGGAATAGTTCACTCTTCATGACGGGGACTTGTTTATTTTTCTTAATATAAAATAAAATGGAAATGAGCAGGAAAACGGACACGCTATCCGCTATACCCTGAAATCCGTTACTGCCTGAACAACTGTATCCAGAAAACACAGCCAACGTACAAATCAGTAGAGTGGAAAACAACTGTATCCAGAAAACACAGCCAACGTACAAATCAGTAGAGTGGAAAACAACTGTATCCAGAAAACACAGCCAACGTACAAATCAGTAGAGTGGAAAACAACTGTATCCAGAAAACACAGCCAACGTACAAATCAGTAGAGTGGAAAACAACTGTATCCAGAAAACACAGCCAACGTACAAATCAGTAAAGTGGAAAACAACTGTATCCAGAAAACACAGCCAACGTACAAATCAGTAAAGTGGAAAACAACTGTATCCAGAAAACACAGCCAACTTACAAATCAGTAGAGTGGAAAACAACTGTATCCAGAAAACACAGCCAACGTACAAATCAGTAGAGTGGAAAACAACTGTATCCAGAAAACACAGCCAACGTACAAATCAGTAGAGTGGAAAACAACTGTATCCAGAAAACACAGCCAACGTACAAATCAGTAGAGTGGAAAACAACTGTATCCAGAAAACACAGCCAACGTACAAATCAGTAGAGTGGAAAACAACTGTATCCAAAAAACACAGCAAACGCACAAATCAGTAGAGTGGAAAACAACTGTATCCAGAAAACACAGCCAACGTACAAATCAGTAAAGTGGAAAACAACTGTATCCAGAAAACACAGCCAACGTACAAATCAGTAGAGTGGAAAACAACTGTATCCAGAAAACACAGCCAACGTACAAATCAGTAGAGTGGAAAACAACTGTATCCAGAAAACACAGCCAACGTACAAATCAGTAAAGTGGAAAACAACTGTATCCAGAAAACACAGCCAACGTACAAATCAGTAAAGTGGAAAACAACTGTATCCGGAAAACACAGCCAACGTATAAATCAGTAAAGTGGAAAACAACTGTATCCAGAAAACACAGCCAACGCACAAATCAGTAGAGTGGACAAGAACGCTAGTTTATAAAAGTCAAAAAAGCAATCAACAAAAACAATAAATGGTCAGTGGCAAATGAGGTTTTTAAATCAGGTTCTAGGGTGCACCAACTTTACACATGCTGCTAGAGGTAATCATATGAACACACAAGTAGGCCCAAGTTACCTTGATAAATTAACTCCTCCCCAATCATCTACACGAAAATGTTGCATGCAACAGCACACATAAAATCTATGAACGTCATATAAATGTTGCCAAGATCTACACACAAGTCATTGTGATTGTTTAAGAAAAACGAAAATTTAATGAAGACATAATTTTAAGAAAATGCTTTTTGCTTAAAAATGATTGTTACCAGTACTAAAGGTGGTTAGACCCGCTAAGTAGAAACTGTCAGTGGCAAAATGTTTTCAGCTACGTTTCAGTAAGTCTTATGTAAACGCTGTTTTAGATTGGAACAGCTTTAAATGTTCACATAAGCTTGGAACAAGAATGGATTTTAAAAGTGTCCTTAAAACATTAATAAGTCATTTAAATATTTTTATTTGAGTGCGAAATGATTGAAGAAAAAGAGGCAGTTTTAGTACCATTGGTTTGTAAACCCCAGGTCGCTCAGCCAAACGGCGGAAACATGGCCACTTCGTCCAGGACTCAGCCTCTAGAAGACAAGACGGCGAAAATCAGAAGAGTGTAGAATTGTAGTTCTTGAGGATGTTGAACGTGGTAATGGGTTGTCCAAAATGAGGCTGCTATACAAATACGCTGAAGGTAGTCCTACTTTTAAAGAAAATAACACGAAACAGATTATTCATTGTACACGCTGAAACAATGTCATCGATTACTTTGGGATACAACTCTCGAAATTTTACTATTGATCTGTGTAAATTGAGTTGTGCTCAACCCAGGTCTAGGCGGCATGGGCAGTAATGTGCATTTCCATTACTGCCCATGAACAGGCTCAATCAAACCAAACCTGCAGAATTTTCATGTTTGTATTTTTGTCGTGTTCTTTGGCTTTTAAAGTTCCCCTTTTTATCTATTTCATTACACCCTTAATGATAGAAAGTTAAATATCCTTTTATTTTGTGTTAGCATTTGTTTTGCAAAATATTGATTTGGTGGAGACCTCAAGAAGGGAGACCACTCGAATACAGCTATAGCATTTGCTGTAATCGGCTATTTCGAATTGGATGATTTCGAAAATCGTCGATTGATCAGACACCCTGCAACGACAAATTAACATAAAATCACGATTTAATATTTAAATAGTGTTTATAAAGCTATAAGAACGGAAGTTTGAATTCATCGATAAAAATATGTATATCTTACAACTTTACCCGATAAAGTGAAGATCGAGGTCAGTTTAAAGTTTGACAAGAGGGGTATTTTCACTAATTTTACGGAGAAAAAAAGCTGTAAAATGCGACATTCCGATCGATTATTTCAGAAAAAAAATATCTAGGTTGACTGACAGAAAATCTGCAGCTGTTATTTAAAGCTCGAGCGCTTATTATATAATGTTTAGCAAAATTAAAGACTTGGAAAACTGTTTCCACAGGTCAAAATAGCCCAATAAATCCAAGAGGAAAGAAACAGTACGGCAGAGAGTTTTTGCTTCAACTCCAATATAGCGTCTTAGGACTACAAAAACCAGCCGGAATGCCGGATATCCCGGACATTGTTTTTGATAAGGTAAGTCAAAAATCGCACAGGTTAAAATGGAAAGTAACATTTACACTGTAATCATTAAATTTGGTTTGGGTTTAATTGTATATATTTGGCTCGCACAAACGCGTCAGATCTGAAGTTTATCTATCCGGTATTTCGAGATCTTAGCGTCATACAGTCCAAAATGTTCTCAAGACCACCTGTAAACAAAGACCAGACCACATTTTATTTGTCTCACTGACTGGTATAAAGAACAAATTTAAGGTATCGCAAACATTGGAAATGGCAAAACAGGCTAAAATTTCAAAAAATGAATTTTGGGGGAAATACTTATTGCCACCTAGATTTTAGTAAATAAATGTATTTAGCTATGGATATAGTAAATGTTTGCAAGCTCAGTTTAGTCTAATTCATGTTCTAATTACCAAGCACATACTAAAACAAAAGAAAGTAGACTTTCACTTTGAACCAGAATTTCTTGAAAACCCTAACATTATTTTGACGAATTGGCACTAAACATTGTAGACCAGCATATACTTATTTCAGGTATGAGTTGCTTTGGTATATTGTTCATGAATTTCAGAGTTCTCATGCAAATGGTTTTTCTTTTGTTTTAGTATGTGCTTGGTAATTAGAACATGAATTAGACTAAACTGAGCTTGCAAACATTTACTACATCCATAGCTACATATATTTATTTACTAAAATCTAGGTGGCAATAAGTATTTCCACAAAATTCATTTTTGAAATTTTAGCTTGTTTTCGCCATTTGCAATGTTTGCGACCTCTTCACTATGAACAAAGACCACTTGCCTTCAATTACTATTTTTGATGTTCAGTTGACTGTAATTATTAACGAGATAAAAAGGCTAAGTTTTACAAGTTTCACATTAGCTGAATGATTGACAGTTGACTATTGTAGCCCCACAGAAAGCCAGAAAAGATCGATCAACCAGGTGATGTGGATTTTGTACCAAGATACACGTGGGGTGTTGGTCTAGGTGGAGGTGGAGCCAATATGGTGAGAGCCTAGAATGGATCAGTATTTCAGCCAAATGTCTAAAATTCATACGATAAGAAAACAAAGCCACGAGTAAAGTTCATGATAATGGTTGTCATGGACTTGAGAACAATGAGTTATTGTTTTATGTACTTGTACTGGAAACAGTCGCTTTCACACACGCTGGCTACGCTGTTGATTCATTGTCGCTCGCTCGATTTTAATTGTCATGTTTTATTTTAAAAAGTTAAGCATACATATTTTTATTTTGATGAGCTTTAAATAAAATGTAAAACCGTTGTCGTAAAGGACGGTCATTTGATATGAAAAATATGCATAAATGATAATTGCCCCTGCCGGGGAGCGAACCTGTACGGCGAAAGCGCCTAACCATGCAATGTAAATTACGCTACCTATTGAGCTAACTGTGACAACCCTTAAAAAGGTGGATCAGGGTAACCTGAAGGTAATCATCACTACACAACACCACTAAGCGATTATTTACTTATAACTGTACTGACTATATATAAGGGGAGACTTTTTACGGCCGTCATACTGCACGAATAGCGCTAATGTAAATTTCAAATGATGTGTATTAGTAAGCGAGGACCACATTACCAAAAGCTGTTTACTAGCTTGAGCTCCAAACATGCGTCCTAACAAGGAGTATTGTGATGGTGTTTAGTTTGACAGATTTGATAAATATTTTCAAAACCACTGAAACATTCTTTTCGGATCAGACTGTTGCATGGAAAATTCGCACTGTGGGTTCACCGCATATATTCCTTGCAGAACAAGTGGGTGCCTCGACATGTTGAAAACAATCCCAAGACAATGGACCAAATCCACACAGAGATCACTCAAGAAGCTCAAGATGAAACCCTCATCTCACAACAAAATCAAATGGCTGCCCGTTCACATGGTAGAGGAATCGGCGTTGGTAGGTATATGTTTTCAAAAAAAAAACGATCTTCATTACAGAGATTAACATATCAGACAATGAAATTACCAGGTAAAGTGTAGTTTTATCAATACACAAATAAACGTTTTAAGTAGATAAAAAGGGGAACTTTAAAATCAGAACACGACAAATTTGGTCCGTGAAATAGTTTATGCTTTTTATACTGTCAGGCATACTCTTATGTATATTGTGATTCAGAGAATTGATCACGCTACTTTGTTATAACCTTTTGCTCGTTTCTGTTAGCGTTTCTATTTATTGTTCATGTAAATAAGTATACCGGTAAAAGGTAACAATCAATTAAATATGTTAACATGTAAAGTTCTAAAGAAACACGATTCTTTAATTGTTCTCAAAACCACAAATTTATTTCCAACTTTTCAGATGGATAACCCCTTTTCTTCAAGTAGTTTTTACAAGGATCCAGTAATGTTTACATATTGTCATATTATGAATTAATGAAAATATGTTTTAACTAAAACAGACACATTTAAACATTTATAAGGTTATTTTCACAGAACACTGCATAAGTTGTTCACTTAAACCAGTTTTGCAGTTAGTAATATTTTTATTGTAGACATTTTTTTTATTTTTTCAAATCCGATTGTCAAATTTCGTCTACATTTTCAGGTCAATGGCAGAATGGAGGCTCAAACGATGATAGGAACAATGTTTCCAGCAACCGAACTCCGATCAAATCTACAGACAGATCTATAGACCCTCCTCAACTGAATCCGTCCAAAGTAAGTGCATCCATCCATTACAAGAGATGGTTTAAACATATTCGAATATTCATACCCTTTTGCTGAAATCTTTTATCCTGTGTTCCTAGAAGGTCTCCCAAAAATTTTATAATCAGTACAATGTATTGTTGCTACCTCTGTTGAGATTTGATTTTCAATTAGGCAAATCGGGTATCTGTCATTAGTAAATAAACTGTAGGACAATTTGTTTGTAAAATATTAAAATATGTAGTATCAAACACCACAATATGATCCGTTTGAATTGAACACTGGTTTAAATTCCACTTAAGCATTATAATCAGCATCCAAGAGTTATACACAGATGGCTGTTTACGAGAGAAAAATGAGAACAAAATGTCAATTAAGGACTTATATAAGATGGCTGTTTAAGGCAGGTGGCAGTTAAGGCAGGTTCAACTGTACAAAGGTGAAATATGCATATCACGAATGAATGGCCACATCCAGCAGACACAGGTTTTAATTCTTACTAGCTCAAATGATAGTAAAACATGTACCAGTATTCTTTTAGCTAATATTTTGCAATTCCGTAATAAATATGCATTGTTTAGCGCCTTTCTTCTGCAGCAAAATGTTGATATAAGTGCCATAAAACTGGGACTAGGAAGTGGTGCTAATAGGTTTGCTGGCTGGGGTCGAGATAGCGCATTGAACACGACTGGAATCCCTCTACGTTGGAAAGAGAAAACATCTCCTAAAGCCAACACGTACGTTTTGTTCATAAGAAATATTGTTTACCGTTTCATGTTGTTTGTATCATACTTGCTGTCTGCGTCATACATATTTGATGGAATTTGAGGATATATCCTAAATAATAGAAGCTAATGATCGGAAAGACTCATCCGCATGCGAACCTTTCGAATAATAGGATAATTGGTCTTTTGTTATTTATCTGAGAAAGAAAAGCATCTATCACATATTTAATGTAACTAGAACAGTTATTTATTTTTATTCTTCTGATTCTATTAATTAAAATATAGAATGGATATACAGGTATATGGATATTTTTTTCTATTATTTACGGAGAAAATCACAAATTCATTGATCTCTGAATAAGACCATTATCACATTCATTTTTTATGCTTTTATCTTACTATTGTCTCTGAATGAGGCCTTTCTTTGACTCAATTTATGTCATTATCTAACCATTATTTCTGAATAAGGCCATCATCACACTCATTTTTAAGGCCATCATCTTAACCTTATCTCTGAACTAGGCCATTATCACACTCATTTTTATCTCTGAATTACGCCATTATCACAGTGTCACTCATTTTTAGGCCATTATCTTATCATCATCTCTGAATTAGGCCATTTTCACACTCATGTTTAGGCCACTATCTCAACCTCATCTCTTAATTAGGCCATTATCACACTCATTTTTAGGCCATTATCTTAACCTTATCTCTGAATTAGGCCATTATCACACTCATTTTTAGGCCATTATCTTAACTTAAACTCTGAATTAGGCCATTATCACACTTATTTTAGGCCATTATCTTAACCTTATCTCTGAATTAGGCCATTATCACAATCATTTTTATGCCATTATCTTGACCTAATCTCTGAATTAGGCCATTACACACTCATTTTTAGGCCAATTATCTTGACCTTATCTTTGAAATAGGCCATTATCACAATCATTTTAGACCATTATTTTAACCTTGATTTTGAATTAGGCCTTTATCACACTCATTTTAGGCCATTATCTGAACCTTATCTCTGAATTAGGCCATTATAACACTCATTTTAGGTCATTATCCTAACCTTACCTCTAAATAAGGCCATTATCACACTCATTTTAGGCCATTATCTTGACCTTATCTCTGAATTAGGCCATTATCACACTCACGTTTAATCTCTAAATTAGGCCATTATCACACTCATTATAAGGCAATTATCTTACCATTATCTCTGAATTAGGCCATTTTCACACTCATTTTAGGCCACTATGTTACCATCATTTCTGAATTAGGCAAATATCACACTCAATTTTAGGCCATTATCTTAACCTTATCTCGGAATAAGGCCATTATCTCACACATATTTAGGCCATTATCTTGACCTTATTTCTGTATTAGGCCATTATTACAATCATTTTAGGCCATTATATTAACCTTATCTCTGAATTAGGCCATTATCACACTCATTTTAGGGCTATATCTTAACCTTATCTCTGAATTAGGCCATTATCACACTCATTTTAGGACATTTTCTTGACCTTATCTCTGAATAAGGCAATTATCACACTCATTTTTCGGCCATTATCTTAACCTTATCTCTGAATAAAGCCATAATCAACCTCATTTTAAAACTTTGAATCGGCCATTATCACACTCATTTTTAGGCCATTATCTTACCATCATCTCTGAATTAGGTCATACACTCATGTTTAGGCCATTATCTTTCCAACATCTCTGAATAAGGCCATTATCACACTCATATTTAAGCCATTATCTTTCCATCATCTCTGAATTAGGCCATTTTCACACTCATTTTTAGGCCACTATCTTACCATCATTTCTGAATTAGGCAAATATCGCACTCATTTTATTTTTAGGCCATTATCTTAACCTTATCACTGAATTAGGCCATTATCTCACTCATTTGTAGGCCATTATGTTGACCTTATCTCTGTATAAGGCCATTATTACAATCATTTTAGGCCATCATCTTAACCTTTTCTCTGAATTAGGCCATTATCACACTCACGTTTAATCTCTGAATTAGGCCATTATCACACTCATTTTAAGGCAATTATCTTACCATCATCTCTGAATTAGGCCATTTTCACACTCATTTTTAGGCCACTATTTTACCATCATTTCTGAATTAGGCAAATATCACACTCATTTTTAGGCCATTATCTTAACCTTATCTCGGAATAAGGCAATTATCTCACACATATTTAGGCCATTATCTTGACCTTATTTCTGTATTAGGCCATTATTACAATCATTTAAGGCCATTATCTTAACCTTATCTCTGAATTAGGCCATTATCACACTCATTTTAGGCCTATATCTTAACCTTATCTCTGAATTAGGCCATTATCACACTAATTTTAGGACATTATCTTGACCTTATCTCTGAATAAGGCAATTATCACACTTATTTTTAGGCCATTATCTTAACCTTATCTCTGAATAAGGCCATAATCAACCTCATTTTAAAACTTTGAATCGGCCATTATCACACTCATTTTAGGTCATTATCTTACCATCATCTCTGAATTAGGTCAATTTCACACTCATGTTTAGGCTATTATCTTTCCAACATCTCTGAATAAGGCCATTATCACACTCATTTTTAAGCCATTATCTTACCATCATCTCTGAATTAGGCCATTTTCACACTCATTTTTAGGCCACTATCTTACCATCATTTCTGAATTAGGCCAATATCGCACTCATTTTTAGGCCATTATCTTAACCTTATCTCTGAATTAGGCCATTATCTCACTCATTTTTAGGCCATTATGTTGACCTTATCTCTGTATAAGGCCATTATTACAATCATTTTAGGACATCATCTTAACCTTATCTCTGAATTAGGCCATTATCACACTCATTTTAGGCCATTATCTTGACATTATCTCTGAATAAGGCCATTATCACGCTTATTTTTAGGCCATTATCTTAACCTTATCTCGAAATTAGGCCATTATCAACCTCATTTTAAATCTCTGAATTAGGTTCTTATCACACTCATTTTTAGGCCATTATCTTACCATCATCTCTGAATGAGGTCAATTTCACACTCATTTTTAGGCCATTATCTTTCCAACATGTCTGAATAAGGCCATTATCACACTCCATTTTAGGCTTTACTTAACCTATTCTCTGAATAAGGCCATCTTTAAAATCATTTTTGACATTATGTTAACCTTATCTCTGAATTAGGCATTTATCATAGTCATTTTAAGTCATTATCTTAACCTAATCTCTGAATAAGGCCATTATCACACTCATTTTAGGTCATTATTTTAACCTTATTTCTAAATAGGGCCATTTTCACACTCATTTTTTAGGCCATTATCTTAACTTTAACTCTGAATTAGGCCATTATCAAACTTATTTTAGGCCATTATTTTAACCTTATCTCTGAAATAGGCCATTATCACAATCATTTTTATGCCATTATCTTGACCTAATCTCTGCATTAGGCCATTACACACTCATTTTTAGGCCAATTATCTTGACCTTATCTTTGAAATAGGCCATTATCACAATCATTTTAGGCCATTATTTTAACCTTGATTTTGAATAAGGCCTTTATCACACTCAATTTAGGCCATTATCTGAACCTTATCTCTGAATTAGGCAATTATCACACTCATTTTAGGGCATTATCTTGACCTTATTTCTGAATAAGGCCATTATCACACTCATTTTTAGGCCATTATCTTACCATCATCTCTGAATTAGGTCATACACTCATGTTTAGGCCATTATCTTTCCAACATCTCTGAATAAGGCCATTATCACACTCATATTTAAGCCATTATCTTTCCATCATCTCTGAATTAGGCCATTTTCACCCTCATTTTTAGGCCACTATCTTACCATCATTTCTGATTTAGGCAAATATCGCACTCATTTTTAGGCCATTATCTTAACCTTATCTCTGAATTAGGCCATTATCTCACTCATTTGTAGGCCATTATGTTGACCTTATCTCTGTATAAGGCCATTATTACAATCATTTTAGGCCATCATCTTAACCTTTTCTCTGAATTAGGCCATTATCACACTCACGTTTAATCTCTGAATTAGGCCATTATCACACTCATTTTAAGGCAATTATCTTACCATCATCTCTGAATTAGGCCATTTTCACACTCATTTTTAGGCCACTATTTTACCATCATTTCTGAATTAGGCAAATATCACACTCATTTTTAGGCCATTATCTTAACCTTATCTCGGAATAAGGCAATTATCTCACACATATTTAGGCCATTATCTTGACCTTATTTCTGTATTAGGCCATTATTACAATCATTTAAGGCCATTATCTTAACCTTATCTCTGAATTAGGCCATTATCACACTCATTTTAGGCCTATATCTTAACCTTATCTCTGAATTAGGCCATTATCACACTCATTTTAGGACATTATCTTGACCTTATCTCTGAATAAGGCAATTATCACACTCATTTTTAGGCCATTATCTTAACCTTATCTCTGAATAAGGCCATAATCATCCTCATTTTAAAACTTTGAATCGGCCATTATCACACTCATTTTAGGTCATTATCTTACCATCATCTCTGAATTAGGTCAATTTCACACTCATGTTTAGGCCATTATCTTTCCAACATCACTGAATAAGGCCATTATCACACTCATTTTTAAGCCATTATCTTACCATCATCTCTGAATTAGGCCATTTTCACACTCATTTTTAGGCCACTATCTTACCATCATTTCTGAATTAGGCCAATATCGCACTCATTTTTAGGCCATTATCTTAACCTTATCTCTGAATTAGGCTATTATCTCACTCATTTTTAGGCCATTATGTTGACCTTATCTCTGTATAAGGCCATTATTACAATCATTTTAGGACATCATCTTAACCTTATCTCTGAATTAGGCCATTATCACACTCATTTTAGGCCATTATCTGAACCTTATCTCTGAATTAGGCCATTATCACACTCATTTTAGGCCATTATCTTGACCTTATCTCTGAATAAGGCCATTATCATACTTATTTTTAGGCCATTATCTTAACCTTATCTCGAAATTAGGCCATTATCAACCTCATTTTAAATCTCTGAATTAGGTTCTTATCACACTCATTTTTAGGCCATTATCTTACCATCATCTCTGAAAGAGGTCAATTTCACACTCATTTTTAGGCCATTATCTTTCCAACATGTCTGAATAAGGCCATTATCACACTCCATTTTAGGCTTTACTTAACCTATTCTCTGAATAAGGCCATCTTTAAAATCATTTTTGACATTATGTTAACCTTATCTCTGAATTAGGCATTTATCATACTCATTTTAAGTCATTATCTTAACCTAATCTCTGAATTAGGCCATTATCACACTCATTTTAGGTCATTATTTTAACCTTATTTCTAAATAGGGCCATTTTCACACTCATTTTTTAGGCCATTATCTTAACTTTAACTCTGAATTAGGCCATTATCACACTTATTTTAGGCCATTATTTTAACCTTATCTCTGAAAAAGGCCATTATCATAATCATTTTTATGCCATTATCTTGACCTAATCTCTGAATTAGGCCATTACACACTCATTTTTAGGCCAATTATCTTGACCTTATCTTTGAAATAGGCCATTATCACAATCATTTTAGGCCATTATTTTAACCTTGATTTTGAATAAGGCCTTTATCACACTCAATTTAGGCCATTATCTGAACCTTATCTCTGCATTAGGCCATTATCACACTCATTTTAGGGCATTATCTTGACCTTATCTCTGAATAAGGCCATTATCACACTCATTTTTAGGCCATTATCTTAACCTTATCTCGAAATTAGGCCATTATCAACCTCATTTTAAATCTCTGAATAAGGCCCTTATCACACTCGTTTTTAGGCCATTATCTTACCATCATCTCTGAATGAGGTCAATTTCACACTCATGTTTAGGCCATTATCTTTCCAACATCTCTGAATTAGGCCATTATCACACTCCATTTTAGGCTATACTTAACCTATTCTCTGAATAAGGCCATCTTTAAAATCATTTTTGACATTTTCTTAACCTTATCTCTGAATTAATCATTTATCACACTCATTTTAGGCCATTATCTTAACCTAATCTCTGAATTAGGCCATTATCACACTCATTTTAGGCATTATCTTAACCTTATCTCTAAATAAGGCCATTATCACACTCATTTTTAGGCCATTATCTTAACTTTAACTCTGAATAAGGCCATTATCACACTTATTTTTAGGCCATTATCTGTACCTTATCTCTGAATAAGGCCATTATCACAATCATTTTTAGGCCATTACTTGACCTAATCTCTGAATTAGGCCATTACACACTCATTTTAGGCCATTATCTTGACCTTATCTTTGAAATAGGCCATTATCACAATCATTTAAGGCCATTATTTTAACCTTGTTTTTGAATTAGGCCTTTATCACACTCATTTTAGGTCATTATCTTAACCTTATCTCTTAATTAGGCCATTATCACACTCATTTTAGGCCACTATCTTGACCTTATCTCTGAATTAGGCCATTATCACAATCATTTTTAGGCCATTATCTTTCCATTGAATCTGAAATTCATAAAACCCGTAATATCATTTAATCCAAAACACTAATTTTAGACGTTATTTATTTTTAGAGATATCGGCAACAATCTGTCAAGTCAGGAGCCTAATACTTCAACGCCATGGATTAAAATGTTGGATGAGATAAATACGGAACGGAAAACCAAGGAGATACTCAACGATTATTTCGCTGGCCAGGATTTCGAGGTAACTTTGATAATTTAATTACAGTCAAACCTGTCTAAAAAGACCATTTAGGGAACAGCCTAAAAGTGGTTTTGAGAGGCAGGTGGTCTTTGTTCACAGGTAAATTTATTCTTTAAATCAGTCATTGGGACAAAAAGTGTGATCTTTGTCCACAGGAGGTCTTTGTTTTTAGGTAATCTTTAGAACAGGTTTGTCCATATGCTGTTAAAACGTGCTCAAACTTGTACTTGCTTCGGCAGTACATTTACTAAAATTGGAACGATACAGAGAAGATTAGCATGGCCCCTGCGCAAGGATGACACGCAAATTCGTGAAGCGTTCCATATTTTTTAAAAGAGAAAGAAAAAATAAAACAGAAAAAGAAAAAAAGAGAGAAGAAAATAAAAAAGTGCTCAAACGGTAGCTGCAATAAATATAATTTTTGTGTTGGATTTTAGCTAAAATGTATCTGCAACATAAATAACTATCAACGGAATAAGCCGAAGTTAATCTTTGAGCTTATCAATACTATATTTATCATTCTAATTAAACAAATAAGTAAAGAAAATTATTGATTTAATAATATAAAAAATTATGTTTACCTGTTAAGGAGACAAGCCGAATTTGCTCTCGTGACTGAGCTTAGAAGTAATCCTACTACTTCCTGCAATTGGCTTTTCGAATCGAATGAATGTACTATAACGCTAGACTTCTCGCAGTGTTACTTCCCTTTACAGAAATTGTAACAACGGCAACCGCGGGCATTTTAACAGGATTTTCTTATTATTTATTTTTAATATGATACAATGATAAAGTGTCACCAGCTTCAGTATTGATTTATAAATAATAATATATAGAAGTCAAATAACGTGTTTTGTTTCGTCACTTGTGTTTGTTGGTATTTTAGGCAATCAAATCGTTTCGTAGATGTTTATCGAAATGTTTTGAAAAATAGGATTTTTCGCACCTAAAAAAGTCGAACCATTAACACTTACTTTTCACTTCATATTGTCCATAGTATTATATATTATATTGCGTTAATGGTATGCTAAATTTCAGAAGGCAGTAAAGTTTGTTAAAGAGTTGCCGTCCCAGAATCATCATCATTTCGTTTGCTTTGCTTTTCGCATTGTACAAGACAGAACTTCCAGTGATCGGAAACAGACAGGCCTGTTATTTCACGATTTAATAGAGCACAATGTTATACACGTCGATAGTTTTATTAAAGGGTAAGGGATTTAAAAAATGTTTTCCTTGCATAAGGAACTACATGTATATCATTGTCCATTTAACACGTTACTAAGAGCATTATTTACATTAGGGATACATGTAAACAATGTAACAGCTATGCTATTTTTATAATAATTCATGTTTACAGCATATAAC
This sequence comes from Corbicula japonica, assembly GCA_038501625.1. Lineage (NCBI taxonomy): Eukaryota > Metazoa > Mollusca > Bivalvia > Venerida > Cyrenidae > Corbicula > Corbicula japonica. The sequence goes on from JAZAYU010000009.1 coordinate 10,689,099, forward strand.
TCAAGTCCCAATTACAGAAAAGATATTTTCACAGATAAGACTTATATTCCACTTAGCAATATAAACACACATACCGGTATCTGTCGTAGGTTCGAAACATTGTCTTTTTAAAATTCATTTTCGTATATATATTTTTTTTCAAATTAAAAAATGTATAGTACTATAGATTAGAGAAAAGAGAAATGAATTACAAGCCATCAAGTTTAAAACGTATTATTCATATCGTATTGAGTATGGAACGTTGAAAAAAGAAAGAAAAATGTTTGTGTTTGAATAAAATAAATGTAAAACTAATAAAACAATGAATATTATTATGATGTATCTTCAAAACAAATAAACACATATGACTTGAACCTGTGGCATAGATAAAAATCGTACTTTTAAGCCGCAAAGTCTAGGCCATTGCATCCGATAACAGGTATTCATAAATTAATCTGGATTAAGGCATTTTCTTCTTTAGCATGTACGCAGTTTAATAAAATTCTACTGTTACTTTCACTAGACTAATTGTGCATATTTTCTTATTGCATTCACAGTTTGGAAGAGGTTTTGAATCATGCGGCGTATTTAAAAATTGACATTCCAATCTGGCAGTTTTACGGTGAGCTGATAAGCCCGTTAATTCAAGATGGAACAGTACCTCTAAGATCCATCAAGCTGGCTGCTGATCCCTTGATAGCGAGAACAAAAGAGGTGGATGTTTTGGACGAGATTACCGGAGGTGCTGTAAAAAGAGAGGTAACAGCACTGGCTTTGTGGTAATATTATAAATGATAGTGCCTCTAGCTGGGAGTGAACCCGCAACGACACGGCGACAACGCATAGCCTTGCAATTCCGACAACGTAACCAATTGAGCTAACCGGGACAACCCCCAAAAACGTTGATCGGATATCCCTGATATACGTTACCATCACTGCATGACATTAGTAACGGGTTATTTTACTGGGGATAACAGTACTGACTATATAAAGGCGTCGGAAATATCAGTTGAAATATGGCAAGTAAAAGGACTGTTAATTTGAGAGTTTTAGTTATTTCTTGAAATCGCTTTGTAACAGTATTTTCACTCAAAACGGGGTTCATTTCTAGGATGTGTTGTTTATTTGAAATAATCTTTTATTTAACTCTCTTGTGAAATTGAATTAAAGCTAGTCGTTATATAATCATAAATAGTGTATAAATTATATGATATTGTGTATCATATCTTATATATTATATGCGATTGTATGAATTACAAACAAGGATAACGCATTCATATATGCATTTGCATCTTTGTAAAATTCACTTACTATGTCAATAGGACTTCTAAAATTGCTTTGGTTTCAATATTCCAGCTTTGATTCGGATATTGTTCAATCATCCCAATGATGTACTTCCTGCTTTTCAAATTTTGCTTTTGGCGTTGTTTGTGATATGCAGGTTTTGTATTCTCAGATCACCTGTCAATATTTTATTTTGTTTAGTTCCGCCGATTGTTTCTTCTTTATACTGGGGACGATACCTCGCTGAACATGGAATGGTATTAATTTGAAAATACCACATCAAAGGTTCCATGTCGCCATATGCATACGATCGTTTGAGATGGATCAAAATAGTACTGTTAATTTTTGTAAATTAGGCTGCGTGGGCAGTAATATGCATTTCCATTACTGCCCATGAACAGGTTCAATCAAACCGAGCCTGCAATATTTTCATATTTGTCGTGATCCCTTTTTATCTTTTTCAATATCACAGTAGCATTGTTTATGCCGTGTGACGGCTGTAAAAAATCTCCCTGTACATTCAATCAGTGCTATTATTAGTTACGTCCTTTGAAGGTCGTTGAGCACGATACTTATGTAATAAGTCAATAGTACTTCTAAAATTGCTTTTGTTTAAATATTTCCATTACTGCCCATGAACAGGGTCAATCAAACCGAGCCTGCAATACTATCATATTTGTCGTGTTATGTGGCTTTCAAAGTTCCCTTTTCAACTATTTATGATACTGTATTCTTTATAATTTAAATGATCTAATCCCAATATCGATACCAACTATTAAGAAAAGCAGTTAATGAAAACACCCACCGAAAATAAAGCGCACAATTCCTTTTGGAAATAAAGTATACTGTCACCGTATTTCATTTACTGTGCTGAGTATCTAGGAATATATGATTTTTTTAATGTTTGGTACGTTTCAGAGGTTCTACGAGGAATGCTTGAAACACTTTATGACGACATAGTTTTAGAGGATTCTGTTTTACCAGGTTTGTTGGATTATTGTAACTGGATGGAAAGTAAAAGATACGTTAATTTACATGTATCTTGAATTAAATAATTATTGTTAAGATAAGTCATAATTTTAAGCCAGGATTGTATTATGTAATACTCATTGAATTAAAAAAATATATCCCTAGGAAATTCTTTGTAGCCAAATTATCCATTACGAAACATAATACAGTTTGTAAGAAGATTTTGTTATATTTTAGCGGGAAAAATCTGAGGACCAATGACCTAAGAGTTGTGCCTTTTAAAAACAAGCTCACATGTTCTTGACATGGCATATAGAGGCAAACGACGACAGCTGAGGCTAGCTTCTCCTTAGGCATTTATTCCAATTAAGTCATGATGTTTTGAATTAAATGCTTTAAGTGACATTTGATAAATTTGTTTTAAATAAGATAATATTCTCTGATAGATGCTTGACGCGAACGCGTTTAAATGAAAGAGAATGGCCAGGAACGAAAATAATCCTGAGGAATAAGGAAGGAACAGGCCCATGTGATTGTTTTTAGTGAAAGCTTAGAAAGAACATCTCTTTCCAGATTAGTCTATGTGATGTTATATAAATTATAATTGTTTGATAAGTAAGAATGTTGCATTATCAATAAAATATTTGACATGCAATAAAAGTTAGTGAAATTGTAGATTCTTTACTTACTAATAGCAAACTTTGGGAGTATGCGTCAAGAAAACTATTTTTTATTGTGAGATTGATTTATGAATTGATTTATATAATCTTTAAATTCTTGGTATGTCGTTAAACCACCAGTAGTTTCAGTGTGTTAAATTATTTATAGTGCATATATAATGCTAATTTATTTAAAGTTTAATGCTATTTACAATAAATATCATGATTGTAATGATTATATACGCTTGTAAACACAATGTTGAGAACCAATTCTTCTTACTTATTTAAATATATTCATATTACTGAGGACAAAATAAATTTCAATGATGTAAAAACATGAAGTCTCAAATGCGTTGAATATTTATGCCCAAGTTTATAAAACTGAGCATGGAAACCAGTCTCAAATCTCAAGGATCTGATTGGCTGAAATGGCAAGTCAGCCAATCAGATGCTTGAGATTTGAGACTGGTTTCCAATCTCAGTTTTATAACCTTCACACATAGTTCAAACTGAAGTATTTTGAGAATCGAGTCGGGTAAGTTAAGGTTTTGAGTATACGAACATTTTAATGGAAAATAAAACATTTAAAAATTGCAATGATATTGACTACAATTTTTCATTTACTAAAAGCGAGTTTAATTCATGTCCGTATTTTACTATCGGTGCAAAGTACATTTATCTCAATAGAAAAAAAACCTATATATAAAATACTAGACTGGCTCCCGTCCCTATGTTCTGTTATATATTCTCATGTCACTAGTACAATAATCATCAATACCTCCAAGAACAGCAACTCCTGCAGGTACCCAATTGATATGCATTTTACTTCGCTTATCTCCCAGAACCATGAGAACATAGATGGTTCAGCATATCAGAGGAAATGAAATGAAATAAAAAAGGATATAAAGTATTTTAGTGCCTTTTATAAACCATCTAGCTGGTGCCAGGCTAATAAAATACGGTTATAAAATACCAGACAACAAGTGGTACTACAATCCCGTAAACATCGAATTCATGTGTGTTTTTTTCCAGTTTACACTTTCTTTTTCAAAGTTTGCAACAGACGACCTATCAAATGCCTTATTCATTGCTCCAAAGAGTCGCTGAACTTGAGTGGAAATTTTACAAAAGAACCTTTTAATAGTACAAGTTTCAATAATTTAAACTACCCTGTAGTAGTATCAATAATAGCTGTCGTACTGTGCATTATGCACACATTCGGCGATGCATAACGTTAAATCAAAAAGATAAAATGATCGACCGACAAATACAGTAAACGAATAAGAAATTATTTTGTAAAACTTTAAGGCAAATATAAAATTAAATAGCTTAGTACTGAAACGTGAAAAACATGTTTTTAAGACGATTGATTGCTAACCTGGTTTTGTTTGTTTAAATAAAACAAAAGCGAAAGTTGTTTTATGATTTTCCAGATCGATATATTTTCTGAAAATCATCAGTCAAAAGTGCTCGTCTTAGAGGGTTTGTTACAACTTAAAGGTAGTTTTATTATCTTTTTTATGTTTAGACATTGGAACAGTCCTTGACGAGTCTTTGAAGTGGTTTTCTTGAGGCCATGTTTATTATTGTAGAAAAAGAACTGTTTTCTTTGTTAAAAGCGGCTGATAATGAGTACTCCCCCCCCGCCCCCCCCCCAAAAAAAGAAATTTTAGACAGTGTAAGAAATCTGCAAGTTGTAACCTTCTGAACGCGTACTTTCCCGTCTATTTCACTTGCCAATATTGCATGTATAAAACCATAAATATTATGAGCCTTATGCTTACATCCACACACTACTGTGTAAAAGTCTATAGTTTTACATGACGATATTCGCATTAAAAAGCAAACATAAGTGGAACCGGATAGCCTGGTTTAGTGAGAAATGTTTAGCTACGGTTCAGTGAGTCTTATGGAAAACGCTAACCTGTACTACGGTTTACTAGTATGTCGAAGCGAACCGCTGTAAACATACAGAATACCATTGCCAGTAAAATTCTATATTAAGGCCTTGCAAGAATGGTCCTTGGGTGGGGTAATGCAAAAACAAACAAGTAGTTTTTCTTAGAAAGTTGAGTTGTTGCGTTTTTTTTTCAAAATATAAATTAGACCATATCATTGCAAACAATATTCTGAAAAAAATGTTGCATATATCATGAATAGTACACAACTCAAAAGATAAACGCGTAAACTTTACATGTTACATCATTTGCATTCATTGGCAATACTGATGATGATATCAGCAAAAGTAACGTGTGCATTAGCTGATGAACATATCTAGCTACAATACGTTGTTGAGATAATACAAAAAGGAAAAGCCAACTTCAAGAAATTCGGGAAAGACCCCCAATCATGTCTACATTCGGTTTCAATGGCAAATCATTTTGATCTTTCGTTTCAAAACTCGACATTTATTCTCACTGGCAGACCAATGAAAGTGTTTAAATATAGTGTCCTGTGGCTGTTTTTAAGTTTTGATGCTCAATTTATTTGAAAAAAGCTCTTTTTTTACATAGAACAGACACACACTCGAAGGAAATACTGTTTGAACGAGAACTTTGGAATCGCTCTTCTAGAGACTTCTAGGATAGAAAAATGCTACAAATGTAGCGTAAAGACTTATTTACAATAGTTTGCGGTCATCTATCAAAATAATGTAAAATATTTTAAGCAGTACAGCAGAATGTTTTGATCTTCAAACGAAAAGTAGACAGGAAAGGTAGTCTTTTTTCTACTTTCTTGAAAACCCTGTGGCTTGCATTATTTTGACGAATTGCCATAACTTATTGTAGAACAGCATATACTTATTTCAGGTATGATTTGTTCTGGTATATTGTCAATGAATTTCATAGTTCTTATGCAAACGCTTTATCTTTCGTTTTAGTATGTGCTTGGTAATTAGAACATACAGTAGACTGAAATGAGCGTGCAGAAATTAGAACATCCTTAGACAAATACATTTCTTTACCAAAATGTTGGTTCCAATGAATTCTTTCCCCAAAATTCATTTTGAAATTTTAGCCAATTTTCGCCATTTGCAATATTTGTCTCCCCATTTACATATTAGAAGTAAAAATGATTCAGGTAGAACAGGCAGCTTTAGTATCCTCCGTTTGTGAACTGGCTGTACCACAATCAGCGGGTCCATGACCACGACATCTAATTCTGAAACGCAAGCACACCCTAGTAAGATAGTAATCAACATGGGTAACAGATGTGATTGCACAAAATCGAAGGACAAAACTAAGTATGTGTACAATACGACGCTGCAGTACAAATACTCTACAGGTAGACCTATTATAAAATAAAACTATTCGTAGTTGATCTGTGAACACGTTTAAATTTTATCGAAATTTCATTTTGAATCTTCAGTTATTTCCATATTCCATAAAATGTGAACAAGTGCTTGTTTGTCACTCACAAAGCAATTGTTGATCGTGGAATTAATTACACTATATACTATATTAAGATTTACTTAAGGTAAATTTTGCTAATAAAATTCTCCTTGGTTTTTATTCCCATATTTTTTAGACTCCATATATTACTTTTTGTATATTTTTTGAAGTACTTTTTTAACCACATGGCATCGGTAGCTCAACAGGTGCATTTTTTATTTTCCAATCCTTGTTGAGCAGACAAGGAGAGAATTAAATTTTAATTCTTATACATTAATAACGCATTACTTTTTTCAATAATGCAAGGTAAGTAATGAAGCAAATCTAGCAGTATTTAAAGGCTTATTAAATTAATATGCCAAAACATTATTGGGCAAAAATTGAATTTTGTTCACTATTGGCTTGTTTTCACATATTTGAATTATTAAATATGAATTATTTATTACTAGTTTCTTGTTAATACTAAGGTTCTTTAAGGTTTAAATATGTTATTTAGTATATAACATATCTAAATTATAGCAAATGGAAAACATGATTATAACTGTTAGGTAGCTTGATGTGTGTTCACTATTAGTAACAACAAGGTACAGGTAAAGAGTAAAACTGTTCTAGACTATTAGAATTTTGTAAAGTTTGAACATTTTTTATATTTAGAAATGAGTTCTTTAGCTGAGATGTCTTACAAAATGCTCAATTGACAACAAATCAATAGCCAGTAATCTACATGTATATAGCTTTGTTGACAGTAACTGTACATTTCAGTCATTTCAATCTTTTCACTAGAAGAGATAACTTTCCACCAATTTTCAAGCATTTAAAACCTCCTGAGAATGTTACTGATAGAAATTCAGTGCAAAAAATTAATATCGTGGTGTTTTAACTACATAAACAATTATTTTGCCCGAATTTCTGAACTATGATAACTTTTAAAATGGAAGTTGTGTTTTTGGGTCTCTTAAACTTTACCATGCTCATGATCAAGGCCCTTGTGTATTGCAAACATGAGAGAAAACAGATCAGTGGATTCCATTGAATCTAGATATCCCAGACATTATCCTGGACAAGATGAGATTTGAAATAAAGTTATTTATTAGATTTACTGTGGTATCATTTAATCTCGTGAGGGCAAAATTTTGCGCAAAAGAAACACTTGATATGCATATTTCACTTTTTAAATATTCATGCGGGTACAATAACAGATGAAAAAGTCGATATTCCAAGTAAAACAGCTCAAGCAGCAGAGAAGCCATCGGTAAAAAACGCTGTAGAACCAACAGTGCCTGTTGCACCGGTCTCAGAACCCGGAAGTGAGCCCACGCCCACCATTTCCACTACAGAGTCGCCAACACCTCCCGATGAATGGGTATCTATCGTGAAAATAAAGAATAAAGAAAGCCAGTCGCAGGAAGAACTAGAAGAGGGCGAGATTGTGGACGAGGATGAAGATGATGATGGGGAAATGATGATGCCTGTGCTGCGATACAAATACTCTGAAGGTACAGGATAGTTTTGATAGTATGTTGTTCGTTGTGATATTGTAATTAAATGGATACAAGTGCAGTGTGAATGAAAAAAAATCTTCAAACGATGTAGTCTATTTACCATTGGATCTACATTGTTGGCATAAGCTATTAAACCTGTGTTTATGAAGTAAAGTATTAAAATCTGAATACAACTGTTTCACATATATAATCAGACTCTTTTTCACAGGCATTGTTAATTTTTCAGATCCTTGTTCAGAAACTTTTCAACAATAACACATTTTGTGAAACTGCTTTCATTTATTGTATTAATTTTAGAAACAATTTTGCATTTTGCTCAAATTTCTAGAACATTGAGAAGTTTCAGTTTTCTTGTTCCTAATCTGATATTGAAACTTTTTGTCTAAAAATTGATATAACTTCTGATCAAACCCCAGTGTGTTGTGAACTTCACACTGATGACATAATTTTAGATCAGTGGAGTCCATTGAATCTAGAGGGCAAGAAGCACTACGACCGCGAGTTCTTGCTACAGTTTCAAAATGACGTCAATGCCATCCAAAAACCAGCGGGACTACCAGATATCCCAGACATGATACTGGACAAGGTGAGATTTAAGATCAAGTTATTCATTTGATTAACATTGGTATCATGTCATTTTTATGGACGAAATTCTGCACAAATGCCAGAGTTGATGTGCATATTTCACTTTTTGATACATTTGCGCGGGCATAAATTCATGCCATTGTTTTTTCTATGAAAACATTTAATACGATGTTATTTAGCTGGTGTTTTAAAAAACACTTTCTCATACGTTTAAATGTGCGAAATTTAAATCCTTGAGAAATGTAGGGATACTTCAGTATGTATATAAATCATGTCTGAGGCCGTGATAAATTTATTCAATAATTTCATCTATTGTGTAAACTTGTTCAGATAGTAACATTTATGTCCTTGATTGCAAAGGATAGTGTACATAGAGATTTTTCTTGTTATTCTGTTTTTAATATCTGTGAGTGTGATGCATATGTCAACACAAAAAACATTATTTCATATACTTTCATAACAGACATCCCAAAAGTTGCCAGACCGACGGACATGTCTGGTAAAATTTGGACTGGACTAACATTACAAAAATTTGAACTCTTAATACTTGCTCATTCTTTTTTAACACGTTTCGGTCAGACAAAATATATTTTGGTCAGACATATTTTCACATGTTGAATGACACCTTTTATCAATTTCGGGGAGTGTGTCATAATTTAATCGTTCTGATTATTGCAGCCACAGTGTGTGGGTCGACAGTTCATTTGCGAGCAACAGCCCAGAAATAAAGGCCAACCAGATTATATGGAGTTCACAACAAGATACCTGTGGGGAGTGCGTCAAGGAGGAGGCGGTGGCTCAAGGGTAAGGCTAGGGCCCAAGATCATAAAACTAAGATTGGAGACCAGTCACAAATCTCATGCATCTGTTTGTTGAAATGGCGACTGATTTAGTTTTATGATCTTGGGCATAGATTTACCTAACAAGATAAAATTAGAGAATACATCTGTTAGAAACAGTAAATTGATTGTAGACAGTCTGCAAGTTTGTTTTACAATACAGTAATTTGTTCACAATGACAAACCTTGTTTCCGTTCATTTTTAATTTCAAAAACATAAGTTGGTATTGCACAGTTTCTGTAATGTTTTATTGACTATACATAAATTTATATTCACAGTTCTCTTTTGGGGAAGGTGATTAATTTCTTGGTACTATTTTGTTTTTGTGTGTCGCCTGCGATAGCAGGTAGACATATAGGGATCCTATTGTCCGGCGACGCCTTAGGTGTCGTCGTCATCGGCGTCGTCCGGTAGTCCCCAAGCTTTTACATAAAACTTAATGTTGCTTATAACTTTGAAAGTACCTGCCCTATTAACTTTATACTTGGAATATATCATCAGCGTGAACAACGCCATCTGTGACAACAAGAAAGATAATTTTTGAGTTATGCCCTATTCGAATGCAACTTTAACATGAAACTTAATGTTGCCTATAACTTTAAAAGTACTTGTTCTATTCACTTAAAACTTGGAATATATCATCTTCATGAATAACATTATGGGTAACAACAAGAATCATAACTCCTGTTTGACTATTTTTATGCCCCTTTCAAATGAAACTTTAACATGAAACTTAATGCTGACTTTAACTTTGAAAGTACTTGTCAAATTCACTTATTACTTGGAATATATCATCTTCATGAACAAGAACATCGGTTCCATCAAGAATCATAACTCCTGTTAAACAATTTTTTTAAGTTATGTCCCTTAAATATGCAACTTTAACATGAAACCTAATGTTGACTTTAACTTTGAAAGTACTTATCCTATTCACTTAATACTCAGAATATATCATCTTCATGAACAACACCATCTGTGACAACAAGAACGAAAACTCCAGTTTAAAAATTGTACTAGTTATCCCCCTTTCAAATGCAACTAAACATGAAACTTAATGTTGTCTATAACTTTTAAAGTACTTTTACTTTTCACTTAATACTTGGAATATATCATCTGCTTGAACAATGCCAATGAGGACGAAAACACATGTTTGACTGTTCTATGAGTTATGCCCCTTTTCAAATGGATCTTAACATGAAATTTAATGTTGCCTGTAAAATTGAAAGTACTTGTCCAATTCGCTTAATACATGGAATATATCATATGCACAAAACTATTGGTGAAGAATGATAACTCAGGTTTCAACATTTTAAGTTATGTCCCTTTCAAATGCAATTTAGGTGACACATGTGTTTATTGCAATCAACTTGAATTAAATTTGTATCATACACGTATATGATTAAACATAGGCCCCCATTTCAACTTTTTGCAAGCAGGCGACACATTTGTTCCGCGGATCACAAAATTCTAGTAGTTGACATTCATCACTGTTTTTGTTTTTGTCAAAAAATGTTTTGCCTTGTTGATTTTTTCTTGTTGGCATAATACTATTGCATTTATCTATTTTTGGTAGTTTCTCTTGTGTGTGCATGGAAATTTGACCCAGAAAATAAAAGTGAGGATGGTGTAATAACTGTTTTACTTTTAAATTTCCAAAGGTAGTTGTAATGGGAAATTTTATCCAGCTTCATCTAGTAGTTGTTCTTACCTAACTTATGATGTATGTTTTCAGTCCCGAGGTATGCCGAGACAGCCGAATAAAGAGTTCTTGCATATGAGGTTTGCATCAAAATTATATCAAAATGCTATGTTTCGCCTATAGATTTCTATCTTAGCAAGATCATGTTTATCTAGAGGGCATACGCCGCTGATCTGCCATTTTATTTCGAAATTCATTTATTTTATTTTTAGTGCTATTGGCATTTGTCAGTCTGATCAAGAGGAAATTTCTGCACGGCGATCGTCTGCACTAAAATTGTTGTCCGATGAGAACATGGAACGGAAAACCAAGGACATACTTTACGACTATTTCGCTGGTCAGAATTTGGAGGTAACTTCATTAATTTTTCTATGTTGTAAATAGATACTAATCGATAGTCGCAAGTTTTTTTTCTAGATTCTTTCTCTCTCTCCAGAATAATATGTATATGTATCTATGTTTAATAAATAAATGGGTGGGGTTTTATAGAGATCACTTGTACTTGTTTGTTCAATTGGGGGAAGGTGTGAGGTTGATGCACTATCCCCATTAGCATTATGATTTGCTACTGACAAATCCAAGGCGGTAACCCATCTGAATGACATATGTAAGAACCCCTACCTCCTCTAACAATAATAAACTGAACTCCATTGAAACATTGTCCCGCAAATTAAACTCGATGCCACACTTTAATGTATTTCAAATGGTATTGCCTCTACCTGGGATCGAACCCGTACTGTCACTGGCTTGCAGTTCCGACAACGCAACCGATTGAGCTAACCCCAAAAAGGTTGATCGGATAGCCCTGACATACGTTTTCATCACAGCACGATATCGGTAATGGGTTATTTTACTTATAACAGTACTGACTATATGTACGGGGAGACTTTTTACGACCGCCACACTGCACAAATAGCGCTACTGTGAATTTCAAATGATATTGCCTGGGAGCAAACACGCACCGTCATCTCCTAGCCTTCCGTAAATATCTTTAACTGTGTAGAAGTACTTCGTGTCACAAGAATATTTTTAGAACTCTGCTCCCATCTAACTAATAACGACCTAAGGGGACTAATAAATACATCACGTACATCCGACTCTTGAAATTGGTTTATGTTTACATCCATATCTTGAAAACTACTTGACATAGAAATTATTTGGTAAATACTGCAATGATGCTTAAATAACTCACATAGCAACCTTTATTTATACAGATGCCCGGATGAACCGTCAACATTTACTTAACATATCGCCCATTTACTGTATTAAATGTGCATCTTATTTCAGGGGGGCAGTTGTGCGTGTTAAAGAGTTGTCTACACAGCAACATCATCATTTTGTACTGTTTGCTATTTACATTGTACTAGAAAGATCTGGCAGTGCCCGGAAACAGACAGGCCATCTATTGCACGATTTAATCAAGCAAAGTGTTATATCCGTTGGTAGTTTTATTGAAGGGTAATGAATAAGTTTATCTACATTCTTTGCATAAGGAAATGTACAAGAATTAAGTTAACCTATTAACTTTCTATTAACTTATCTGGAGAAAAGTAAGCACATATGTGTGTGTACTAAATCCTTAAGTTTTATTTGCTAATTTGTATTTTTATATTGTATTTATAGTTTTGCAGATGTCTTAACATTGGCGGAGGACTTGGAAACTGACAATCCAAAAATCTGGCAGTTTTACGGTGAGCTGATGAGCCCGATGATTCAAGATGGAACGGTACCTTTAAATTTCATCAAGCTGGCTGCTAATCCCTTGATAGCGCGAACAAAAAAGGTGGATGTTTTGTGTGAGATAACTGGCGGTGCAATTAAAAGAGAGGTGAGACAACTAGCTTTATAATATTATGTTGGGGACGCTACCCCGAATGATAAGTTTAATATCTAAATTAATAAAAATTCATCAGTATTGCACAAAATCTTTAATGTAACTAATAACATAAATCTAGAAACCAAGATCTTGTGATATTGGTAACCAGTCACCAAAATAGCTTTTAATTGCTCAGTTGAGAGACTGGTCTCAATTACAACAAGTTATATGTTTTTGATTCGAGACTTGTTTCCAGTTTTAGATTAATTGTCTTGTTCTCTGTTTCTGCTTATGTTCTGTAGCAAGGGTAATTGGCCGTTTTAATGTCTTCTGTTCGGGTACCAGTTTCCTTGAAAATTACAGATTACAATTTTCATTCACACATGTTTCATGATACAAATCGAGAGGCATAGCCTGTCAACAGCTTAGTTTGTTTACTAAAAAGATAGTTTATACAAAACACTTTTTAACTGCATAATACCATCCTCAGATCTGTGAATATGGAATAACTTAAATTAAGCGATAATTATCGGATTCTGCCCCAAATGGTCATCTTGTTTATTGAAACCCAGGGGCGTGGTCTTCACAATCGACTGTCAGTCGGCGATTTGTAAGATTCCATTTAGACAACTGTTATAAAGGTTGATTGATTTTTTTACATTTTTGTAATCGAATACTCGAATACTTTATGAACTACTCGGGTACTCGGTTTACTACTCGGGTACTCGAACGTTAACCGAGTACCCGAGTACTCGAATACTCGTTCCCATCCCTAGTATTATATCTATACATGCTTCATTACGTAATTAAATTTGATGAATTAATTAATTTCAAAATTCAAAACGACATTGAGTGAGTGTAAAGAATATTCAAATTTCTTGAATGGAATGGTATTATTCTGAAAATAACGTATTGAAGGTTCCATATTCACCGCCATACATTTGTATGCATACCATCGTTTGGGATGGATCAAAACTGTGCTGTTTATTAGTGTAAATATTAAGTTGCGCTCAACCTGGGGCTAGGCGGCGTGGGCAGTAACATGCATTTCCATTACTTTCTGGATAATTTGTTGAAACATTTTAACATAACACACAGAATATTTTTGAAGTACTGAAATTCATTTCCGACAAGACCCAATCTGTGTAATGTTTAATTTTAAAAAGGACTCAGTGTAGAATACAATTCCATTTAATTGCATAAAATGTTTTTTCTAAGGTGCTCATGTTTTAATTTGACATGAGAACTGAGTTTTACTGCAATTGCTTTAATTTAACATATTTAATGTTGTTTTTTTTTAAATTTCAGTAAAACAGTATGTTGAAATATAGGGTATTGATGATTTTCTAGAAACGTATTACATTTTAACTTAGCATTTGTTGAAGATATAACTAAGATAAAAAAAACAGGCGCCTGATATACTTTTCTAGGTCTTACAGTTTTCTTAGTTTGCATGAAACTTCAGCTTATATATTGTTTCATTTTATTTAAGTTCTTTTTACGAGTTCAAATTCTTTGTTTTCGACATTGCATATATGTTCTTGTTTTGTTATCAGCGAAATGTTGAAATGGATATACCGCTAGGACCTGGTGGTGGTGTTAGTTGGTTTGCTGGCTGGGGCTGGGGTGGCATTGGGAGAACAACGGGCAGACCTTCCCTGGAGAAAGAAAATCCAAATAATACAGTCAGTGGGTGTGTAAATGCATTTGGTGGTATTTACTTCAATAGATTTCTAAATGACACAGAAGTTTGACAATCTTAATATTAATAAAAAGAAACGTTAAGCTTATTCTTTAAAATAAAGACAATGTTGTCTTTTATAAAGAAAATTTAACACGTAAAAATTAAGTTTTGCACAACTGTCACACTCCTGAGGTAAATGATGTCCAAATATGCGGACATGTCACTGATACCCAGCTGAATCTCCACTTGTGCTGACTCCACTTAATTCTTCAATCCATATATACAGGTTTTATGGTATGTGCAGTCAGCCTAATTTGGAGTAACGCCATTTCTTCCTTCATATCGTACTTGTATGTTATAGTACCAAGCACTGCAATGTTAAACAATTAATATAACTTGGAACTTGTGAAATCATCTGGTTGCAGATTTTCGTTTTGAATTTCAATCTTATCTGTAATATGTAAAGTTTAATAAAAACTTTTATGATATGTGCACAAATCAGTTGTTTAGTATGAATCTTTAGGTTTCTAGTTTCTATCAATTTATTTAATATCTTTATTTATTGATAATGTTTCAATGTTTTTTTAAAAGCCGTTGGTTTCAGTTTTAGATTTCCTGTTGATGGTGGACGTTCAGAGCAGGAAAGCCAGCCTTCTGCGACACATCCATCATCAATGGAGTTTCAGCTGCTGTCAGCTGATGAGATGGAAAAGAAAACCAAGGCTATTCTCGATAAATATTTGGCGTTTGAGAATAAGAACAACGTAATATTTTTATATCTAAGATCATTGTGGATAGGAAGGAAGTTTTCAGCTGCTAATTGGCTGTTCTGTTTTTTTTTAATTTGGCCAGTATTTGCACAGTGAAAACTTAGAATGTCCCACTGCATTTGATAAAAAATGAAATAGGTGAAAAGGGAACTTTGAAAGCAACAGAACACGACAAATATGAAAGTACTTCAGGCTCGGTTTGATTGAGCCTGTTCATGGGCAGTAATGGGAATGCACATTACTGCCCACGCCGCATAGCCCCGGGTTGAGCGCAACTCAGTAATTACACCAAGAGCGCAACTTAGTAATTACACTAATAAATAGTACAATTTTATAGATCCATCCCAAACGATGGCATGCATATGGCGGTGAACATGGAACCTTCAATGAGGTATTTGCAGATTAATACCATTCCATGTTCAGCGGCGTATGGTCCCCAGATAAAAGAATGCGTTTGCCCTAAACGAGAAACAATGGGCGGAACCAAACAGAATAGAATTTGACAGAGGATCTTAGAATAAAAATCCTGCATATCACAAACGACGCCAAAAGCAAGATTTTAAAAGCAGGAAGTATATCCTTGGGGGTGATTCGACAATATCCAAATCTATATTGGCTGGGATACTGAAACAACCTATCTATAAACCGGTCGAAATATTTAAACAAAAGTAATTTTAGAAGTACTATAAACATAGTACATAAGTATCGTGCTGAACGACCTTCAAAGGACGAAACTGATAACAGCACTGATTGAACACGAAAATCGTGTGAAATTCGTGGATGTTATGGTACTGCAGATAAACTACTTGTGTTTATGTTCAACACCACCATTTAACACGTGTTGATTTTTCAGGAGGCTGTATTGTGTGTTCAAGAGTTGTCTGCTCAAAACCATCATCAATTCGTTCATTATGCCATTAACCATGTACTTGAAAGATCTTCCATTGCCCGTAAACTGACCGCGTATGTACTGCACGACCTAGTGAACCAGAAAGTGATATCTGTGGATAACTACATAAAAGGGTAAAGAAAACTGCTTTCTATCATTTTAATCATTTACGGCTGAGTTTCTGTCCAAGATTTTCACTATATTCCTTTGCACAATATCTTACATAGTAAAATATAAAAAAATGTACTTCATTAATTTTAAAGAATTGCATGTTTTGCATTGTATGTCGTATGGAGAAATTAGAGAAAGGTGCAAGATCAATAAACTTAAATTCCAACTCTAGTTGGTCAGTTTAGTTAAACGTTTATTTTTCATTGAATGTGAAACAACTTCTTACATCGTATATAATACATGATTAATGCCTTTTTGGGGGTAAAGTCCAAAAAATATGCTGCTTGTCACATTCAGACCAGGGAATTGAAGAATGTTCACGTCCATGAGAATTCAAACAAGAAATATGCAAGTCTGAAGTTAGTTGCTCATTTTTTGGACCAAAGTTCCTCTACATTTGTAGACAGAATGTTAAATTTTATAAACATATCATCTATTAAAATGGTTTCAAGTTTTAGTGTGTGAGTGGGGACCTAGAAAATCATATTTTAAAAGGCAGAAGGTTTGCTTAGAAGTATTTCAAGCTAGTCAGGTATTCATCTCTGGATTGAAAATTTTCAGACGTGCTGAAAAGTATGTGGTTCTTTTACAGGTTGGTACAGGTGCTAGAATTTGCGGAAGACTTAGAAATTGACATTCCAAAGATCTGGCAGTATTATGGTGAGATGATCAGCCCGATGATTCAAGACAATAGTGTCCCGCTCAGTTTCCTCAAGCAAGCTACTCAACCTTTGATAGCAAACAACAAAGCCGGAGTACTGCTGGCTGAAATTCTTCACGATGCTAGTAGAAGAAAGGTTTGTTAAGTTGTTGTCTGTCGCACTTTCAGTATGAATATATTCTACCTAATCTTTGTACTTTTCTGAGTGCCATATGCAAGTTTGATAATAATTTCCTTCAGCTTTTACTCTGTCTCGCCAAAAAAGTAATGGACAAAAGTTTGGTAGAAATTTCATTTGCCTGGTCATGGTGATTTTTACCAGAAAATTTTTTGAATTACCGTAATTATTAAATATTGTATTGTATTCGTAAAATTCTTAACCGATAGTGTTTTATTTCAGTTTCTGTCAGATGTAAAGGTTTTGGTATATAATAAAAATTTTGTATTTTGTTAATAAGAGAGTATACAGTGCATCAAAGAGAATGCTGTCATGTCATTTAGATTAAAAATGTGGAGATAGTCACTTAATTGAGATGTTGCTTTGTTGCTTTATTGCTTTGTTGAGTTTGTCAAGTTATTAATGGTATTTCTTAAATTACTTCAGGGTCACAAGAATGTTGCTAGATTGTGGATTTCCTCAGGAATGCATTGGTCGGACTTTGTGCCTGAAAAAAAGGTGGAGCAGTTCCTAAGAGACAATGTATGGATATTTTTGTTTTTTGGTCTCTCATTTTTGTAATTTAGTGATTTTAAAATACAATATATATATATATATTACTTTACAAACCTACGCTCTCTATTACTTTCAACTTTTTGGCTGTGTGTGCAGGCTGTGTCTGCTGTTTGTGACCATCACTAATATGCATATTTCACTTTTTCATATAAGAACTGTTTAATCTGTCTACTTTGCTCCTAAGAACTACGAATAAACATAATATTTATACCTTAATAATCGTTGCGTTTTGTAAATTTATTCCGGGGATCTCAGACGTCATTAAAACTGTTTATACAACCACTACCCCCAGGTAGAAAAGAAAATCCTCAGGAATTACCAGGTTATCGAATTTCAATAACTTAATAACAATTTCAATAACTTGATAACAAGCCAACATGAACCTTTCTATACAAAAATATGTGTAATCATCTAAAGAAGTTCTTCTAATTTAGTCTAGATCATCTAGACGTTCTGTCATTGATCAGCATCACACTGCTCTGACGAACGTCTAGAGACATACCCATATAAAAAGTCTGACCGACAATGGCGCTTTTGCAAGATAAACAAATTCAAAATCAATCGCGATTTCTAATGAAAAAGTTAACAGTGCTTTAACCGTATTTCTTCCACACAGGTCAATGCGAATTTTAGGTAACACGATATTGAGGCTACAAAATCATGTATATGGTTTATAAAACAAAGGCTTTTAAGTAACTGCCTCTCGCATTATATACGAGTATAAATAAATGCTATTTCACGAGAAGGCAGCGACGGCGTACCATATATTGCTACGTGATATTATTTTAGACTTTAACGTTACATGTTGGTGCTATGACAATATATAAAACCCAGATCAGGAATGATCTTAATGGTTTGAAGCATTACTGCACTTTTTGCGATTTATTACTACGCGACGGTGTAAACAGGCACAAAATGAAAACAGTATTTAGTTTTAAAATTTTCTGTCTTTTTTGATAAATATATGTTGATATATTTGTGTTATCATTTAAGTTTGTCATAAATTAATTAAAATAATAGTTGAACATGTGTAAATCTTTTATAACTAAAGTGGGAATAAAAGTTATGACGTCAGTCCATTCACTGGATAGTGTTTACAACACCACGAAAAGGTCGCTTTCAATTTGAAACTGAAATTAGCAATGTTACACGAAACTACAGGAGCTTAACTTGTCAATAAAGATTTCAAAAGAAACAAGTTTATCGTTTTATATGCTTTTCCTATTTTAATACTACAAAGTAAAGAATACTTTCTCCATGTTATTTTGGCCTATAGAGTTCCTGGCGCCAACGTACACAGATCATGACTTGGACCGTGATGTGTGTTTAATACATTTGGTGATTTGGCAGTTGTCATCGCACTGTTATTGATAAAAAAGAAGAATATCTAAATCTACCTAACGGAATAATGCAGTTCCATCAAATTTTGCACAAATCAATATTAATCAATATTAATAATGTATGTTGATTTTGTATACGTTAAGAAAAGTTAGAACATTTAAAACTAGTTTGACCTAAAATCCCTTAAATTCTATTGCAACCAAATACAAGCACGAAGCAACACTAAACATCAATTTAAATGCCTTCATGAGTAAGGAGTTACAACAATATCTAAGGTCCTCTTGTCTAACACATTTTTTACAATATGAATTATTTGTAAAGTTGTGTTTGACCTTTAATTTCACGGTTGCGAAGATAGATGTCAAAAAATAAAATTGTTGACTTCTCTCTTCATTGTTAAAAGTTCTTTTAAAGAACCTTACATATTGTCAATATCATTTTAATTATGTGGGTATTTGAATTGTATTGCGATGCGTCGTTTTTGTGTCTGATTGCAAATAGAATTTAAGGGATATTTAAGGTTTTAATATTTTTCTTTACTGTTCAAAATTGTCTTAACGCTTTTGTCTTCTCGTAGTTGGAAAATTCATACAGATTTTTTTAATGAAATCTAGTTGAAGTAATTTCACTATAAAATGTCTCTTAGAACGCCATGAGGGTATGCCAAAGAATTTTAAAGTTATCTTAAGAAATAAACAAATGTGTATGGCCAAGTTTTTCATTTTAAACGTTATTTTGGTCCAAAACGGTCCCAATTTAGAGAAACAATATGACATTCTAATTGAAATGATTTCATTATACAATTTTTCTAAGGTTTATTATGCTTGCAACGTCAGATATCGTGGTCACCACAGAACTCACATTACTTGAACACGTCTGTGGGCGCAAAAATACACGGGATGTTAAAAAGTGCGTGTCGGTGTAGGATGTGTCTTTTCGATTTCCAGCTCAAGAATGTTGACAAGCCAACAGTCTAAAAAACCTTTATCACGAGGCAGTAACTGCGTTCCATACTAATATCCTAACTACGAGCCTCGTTTTGAAGTGTCTGATTTTTAACGAACAAACTGTTTAGACGTACTGATCGCCTTTGCTAAATCAGAGCGTATGAATGATTAATACTACTTTTATTTTAAAATGAACATAAATAACATCCATCAGTCAAAGTTTCATGACGGAAAATATTCCCAATTACCTTTGGTCCATTGTTTAGGCATACCATAAAAGGGCTTTTAAAGTTGCAAGAAATGTGTAAAAAAAACTTTTGCAAGATTCATTAGCGGTATATTTAATCGGTAATTTGTTTTAGGGACTGGAATTCACAAAGTGTGGCCCTACCACCCCCACTACAGGGCTTCCATTAAAAGAAATTGAAACCAAGTTTAACGAACTCATTGTGCAGAACAAGGCTGACAATTTGAAAGTTTTCGACTGGATTGAAGGCAACGTCGATGAACCGACAACTAAACAACCCAAATTCATACGTGCTCTTATGACTGCTGTTTCTACTAGTGCAATCAAAGGTGAGATTTAAGTACTCTAAGTGGAGTCTACTCGAGAGTTAGTACGCAACAAGTAACTTTCTGGAAAGAGCAATGATTTTCATTGTTCCTTTTTTAGCTTGTCTTGAAATTCCCTGCGCAAAAACATGTCTGTTTTCCCAATGCAGCAAAAGATATAAGAAATTGATCAATTTTTGTTAAGTTTTAAAAATTGTTCTGTACATGTTATAGTATTATTATTATCATTATTATTATTATTATTATTATTATTATTATTATTATTTTTATTATTATTATTATTATTAATATTATTATTATTATTATATACTGGAAAACAAAGTGAATGAAGTTAGTTTTTCTAAATCTAATTACATGTACTACAATATGTACTAAAAGAAATTAGAAACGCAACTTCTTTAATCATTAAATGTATTTCGTGTTTAAAGAAGTTGCGTTTCTAATTTATTGAAGTATATAGTTAACGAAATTAGAAACGCAACTTCTTTGAACGCGAAATATATTTCTTGTTTAACGAAGTTTCGTTTCTAATTTCTTTATGTATACATGAAATATGTGGATAAATAATTATTTGTTTCACCTGTGCATTGGAAGACCATTTCCAACAATTAGAACATTGGTCGCTGGTCGAATGAGTTTGAAATACTTGAATAACGTATATTATTATTGCCAAATAAAGTACATTCTGCTCTCTAGGAGAAAAAGGGAAAGAGAGACTGGAACCTAAAGAAATCAGTAACCGCAATGATTTACTACAGAAATACCTCGATCATCAAGCAGAGACCGAGCTGCAAGCTTTGTACGCCCTACAAATTCTGATAACCAAGTTAGAACACCCGCAAGGTAAGAAGTTTAAAGTGATTGTTTTGAATTAGTGATGTCTGATTCTACACTGTTCAAGATCACTCAAACAATTCCATAGGCATTACACATTTCTTGGAAACTACCCTATGATATCTGAATCCAGTCAATTAATATATTAATTTGGGGATAAGTGTTAACAATAAAGAAACTAAGAACTTTGAATACAGTTTTCGATTTAACCAGCTGTTCAATTTCTGGTTATTAGATTCAGGTTTGTCATTTAGAGGGCGGGCGTCAACATTTTTTATGTTTTTTGTTCAAGACCACTTTTTTCAAGTAACTATTCAAGGTAGAGCTTAAGATAGTTGTCTGACATCGCAGCAATGATCATGACACGTTTCAAACTTCTTGACTATACATCTGTCATAGTTATGACCCTTTTTCACTTTGAATTTTGTTAAAGTGTTTAGTTTGAAAGATTATAAGGGAACTTTTTCTCTCCAACCCTTAAACAATACTAAACCTACTGATGTACTTTAAAGGAAAAACTGGTTTCGTCGCATTGCGGCTCTTGTTTAAGGTTCTAATGACTTTTAATAAAAGGTCAGGAATACATTGTTTATAGTGTGGAAAAAGGGATGTGTTTTCCGCTTCGAAAGTATTCATGAGAATTTGTGCAAAAGTATTTGAGCTCTGATCGTTTTCCCATACAGAAAAGGTCGACTGTTTAACTAATTTTACTGATTATATGATAAACGCTAGGTCGTGCAGTCAGAATTGCTTTATATATATGCCCATTGGTGATCTGAAGAACTGACCGAAACAAGACGGATTTTCCACCTGCAGTTATTTCGATTTCGTTGTATCTTTGCGAACAGTAAATAAATATTTGTTACATTTCAGGTATTCTTAGAGGCATGTTTGACACGCTTTATGATGGAGACATAATTTCAAAAAATGCATTTTTTCAGGTATGTTTGTAACTTTTTCAAGACTGAATTAAAATATGTAAGTAATCCGTCTGATCAGCAATTCGATTGATGATAAAACATGTAATTGTTAACAATAAAATGTAATATACAGTATAATGCTAGGTATTTTGTCCCATAATTCCAACAGCTTGATCCAAACTTGCAGTAATAACACAATATTAATATCCTCAATTTGGTTTTCATTTCTTTATTACGCGTTGTAAGCCCTAGAAAGTTATGCATGTTTAAATCGTACGGTCTATGTTTCTGGCTACAACACTCTTGTCCAGGCTGTAACTCTCCTGTATTGACAGATTTAAGGTTGGGGCTGGAATTCCTGATACGCATATTTCACAAAACGGGCTGAAATTTCGAAAATGAATTTTGGGAAAAATACTCATCACCACCTAGATTTTAGTGAAGAAATGTATTTATCTAAGGATGTACTAATGTTTGCAAGCTAATTTTAGTCTAATTCTTGTTCTTATTATCAAGTTACTTAAACAAGAGAAAAACCGTTTGCACGAGAACTCTGAAATTCATGGACAATACACCAAAAACAACTCATACATGTACCTAAAATAAGTATATTTTGATCTGCAATAAGTTGTGACAATTCGTCAAAATATTATAAGGGTATTCAAGGAATTCAAAAAAAAACTTCGTGACCTACTTTCGGTTTAAAGGTCAAAACATTTCTGGCATTATTATGACAGATGACCTCAAAATATGTTTAAGTGTTTACGCGATATCTGTATGATTTTTCTAGACGCTTTAAACAGCTATTCAAGTGTTCTTGTGCAAACGGTATTTCGTGTGCGTGCGTGCGTGCGTGCGTGTGTGTGTGTGTGTGCGTGTGTATGTTTGTGTGTGTGTCTTTTCTAAATAAATAATAGATATTTTTCAAACAACTTAAGCATCAAAACTTTGATACAGCCACATGATACTGCTTCTTTACAGTACCTTGATTTGTCTGCAAGTGGGAATTAATATCCAGTTTTGAAAAGATATATCAAAATGATTTGCCCTTGAAATCGAAAGTAGACATGAGGGGGTTCTTTGTAGAATTTCTTGAAGTTGGCTTTTCCTTTCTGTATTATCTTAACAAATTATTGTCGTTAGATATATTGATCAGCTTTTGATGTTCTTCAGTATTGCGAATGGATGCGAATGCTCTACCAATAAAATTGAGTTGTGTTTGTCTTTTGGGTTTTGTGCTATTTATAATATGTTATTCAGAATAGTGTTTGCAATGGTAATTATGGTCTCATTTTTATTTTGAATAAAAAAACGCAACTTTTTAAGAAAAACTACTATTGCTTTTGCATTACACCAGCCAAGAAGCATGTTTGCAAAACCAAGGTCCGCAAATGTTTAAAAATTATGCAATGCTGCAAAAGGCTGTCCTGTCCAGACTGAAACTTTCTCGTGTATCAACCAATTTTAAGATAAGTAGGTTCAGCATAGTAAGAATATGTCTATTGCAAGACATGCGTGTCCAAGGTCAATGTCACAATTTGTGTTCGATGACTATGATTTAATTCATAATCATGAAGTCAACCATGATTAGATTTGCTGTTTTTTACAGAAGTGCTCAGTGTCAAAGCTTGAGGGATTAGGGCCCAAGATCATAAAACTAAGATTTGAGATCAGTCTCAAATCTCAAGAATCTGATTGGCTGAAATGGCAACTGGTCGCCATTTCAGCCAATCAGATAGTTTTATGATCTTGGGCACAGATGTTATTTACAGTGGAGACAATGGTGAAATTTCAGAAAGGTCGATCTATGACAAATGTTCGTGATAGTTTTGTTGTATTTTTCAGTGGGAAAAGTCGGAAGAGGAACCAGAAGGCAAAAGTTCTTGCCTTAAACAAACTGTGCAATTATTCACATGGTTACGAGAGGCAGAGGACGACACCTGAGGCATTTATTCCAATTTACTAAGTCATGGCTTTCTCCAATGTTGTGAAATAAATAGCTTTGAGTTCGATAACTATCAGGACAGTACAAAATTAAAATTAGGACGACAGCTAAGGCTAGCTTCTCCTTGTGCATTTATTCCAGTTTACTTAACTGGAAATACTTTATTCTCGGTACACAATTAAGTGATTATTATGTGCAAAGTCTAGAAACTAGGCACTGGGTAGATTGGTCTGTATTGATTTGATGGGCAAAATCATCATCTTGATGGAATTGAAGTAACCTGACTGCTGTACTATTGTGCCAGATCTATTATAACGCCTATGTTCACAATGTGTGTTATATCAATATAAACAGAATTTTTTGAAAGAAAAGTTACTATTGCACCGAATATAAACAGATAAAGGAAAAAAAAACTCAAAAAGTTTTCTTTTGTTCTTGACTATAGGTTAAAAAACCTTATTTGAATAGTTGCAAATCCAGTCCCCTATAAGAACTACTGTACCCCATATCCCTGAAATATCTTCTGTTGAAAAGTTGTCATTATACAGTTTGTACATTTTAATCTATTGTTAGTTTATTATATTTTCAGTGAGAAAAGTTTGAAGACCAGTAAGCAAAGAGTTATCAAGCTTACATATTCTCCACAAGGTTAATTAAGGCAGTGGACGACAGCTACTCCTTCGGCATTTGTTCAAATTGTCATGATTTTGTCCAGTGTTTTTTTTTAAATAAATGCTTCAAACATTTGTTTTCAAGACAGAAACATATTTGCAAACCTGATCCCTGTATTATTATTATTATTATTATTATTATTATTATTATTATTATTATGCTAGTAACCATAGCGTTATTATGCTAATAACCATAGTTAGGTTATTTGTAGAATCTGATTTTATTCTTTCGGCTGTTTAGGCTCTTCACGAACTTGAGGATGTTTGACCTTCACAGAAGTTAACAGATGCATTATATACGTGTTTACATTGAAAGGGTTACATTCAGTGAAACTATCTCACTCCTTTTTTGTATCTATCTTTATTTCATCCATAAAGCTTTTTATACATGTACAGTTTTCAAAACGAAAAAATTACATAAAGCAAAAGAGTTAGATAAAAGTTAACACAACAAAATTCGAAATACATGCATGACATTATGCAAGGGCCGAGATATTAGTTTGATTTTTTTAAAGTAAATCTCTAGGTCTGACAATTTATAAACATGTATAATATAATGATGAACGACTGAACTGATGGGATAGCAAATAAGATTTCTATAGATTTTTTTTATTTTAAGAACATTGAAAAATGTTAGTAACTTTAAGCAGACAAACGTGTGATAAGGTGCAACGAAAACTATTTGTGGCGGTCGTTAAATACAGATAATATAGAAAACTGAGATAAAAAGATAGATGGGTATGGGAAGACAACATTAAATATAAGATTTCATTTAGAATTCGTACTATTTTCCAATGTTAATTCACATCTATTTACTTTTGCGAATTATTTAAATCTTTTCAAGTCTTTTGAATTTCTTAATAATCTTTAACCTCGGTAGTGATAGATACCCAATAAACCCCAATCATTATCGTTTATCTTATGTTTATATAGTGGACTTATTTCAAAGCTCCTCGCATTCGACAATAACATGTTGGTTCACAAACTCTGCATTTTTACATACGCCATAGGACTTTAATATTATAACAGTCTCAATCCATTTTATGTTTCTTTTCAGTACTTCAACTTTTCGTTTTTCAATCATGCCTCTTGATCTTTTTATGTATTCATCACTGAACAAACATCCAAGATCATCAATCCAGATAGTGTCAACTTCTTTTCCTGTTTTTGCCTGCCGGATTGTCACAGGCAAACCTCCTACGTCTTTCGCTTGAATTGTCGTTTCTACAATAAAATTAGTTTTAGAGTCTAATTCATACACAAATAGTTTAGCTTTGGCTTTATTCATTTTGGGAACAATGACTGCCGTATCAATATTCCAAGACTGTGTTTTAGCAAACTCTTCTGATTTGGTATTCGTCACAGAATATGTTGCACTTAATTCGCTACCGATTTTGACCATTTCTCCGAGGTTGATTTCTAAATTCAGTGATGTCCCTAACGTATAACCTTTCTGCATCTCAAATCTCGTGGTGTTCGATGTCGAGCGAGAAGTTGTGAAGTTGTAGGACTGTTCAACTTGTGTTTTGTTTTCATATTCGGAAAAGAACAATTCTGTTTCGATTTGCTCAGGTTTGACACATTCAGAACTTTTTGTCTGATCTAAAATTGTCTTATGTTTAAAATCAATATAACCCCACTGAATGTCAAATGTGTGATTTGATTGCGATTTAAACAAACGTCCACAACATCCAATGTCTCTTAAATATATTCTCCACGCGTAGTCTGAAACGATCTTTTCTAGGTTGACTTGCGCGACGTTATTTTCCGCTTTGTTCTGAAAAAAAAATAAAAAAAATACAAATACAATAGATGAAAAGTGTACTTTGATAGCCACCGAACACGACAAATTTGAAAATATTTCAGACTCGGTTTGATTGAACCTGTCCATGGGGAGTAATGGAAATGCATTTTACTGCCCATTTCACCTAGCCCCGGCTTGAGCGCAACTCAGGTTTTACACCAATAAACAGTACAATTTTGATCCATTCCAAACGATGGTATGCATATGGCGGTGAACATGGAACCTTCAATGCGGTATTTTCAGATTAATACCATTCCATGTTTAGCGGCGTATCGTCCCCATATAAAAGAAAGGGTTTGCCCTAAACGAGAAATCAATGGGCGGAACTACCCAAAATAGAATTTTGTCAGAGGATCTGAGAATATAAATCCTGCATATCACAGACAACGCTAAAAGGCAAAACTTAAAAAGCAGGAAGAATATCCTTGGGGTGATTGAACAAAGCCGAATCTATATTGGCTGGGATATTGAAACCACGAAAGAGACTTATTACAGCCGCCACACGGCACAAACAATGCTACTGTGATATAATAATAGATGAAAAGGGAACTTTGAAAGCCACTGAACACGACAAATATTTAAATATTGCAGGCTCGGTTTGGTTGAGCCTGTTCATGGGCAGTAATGGAAATGCATTTTACTGCCCACGCCGAGAGCAGTTCGGTTCAAGTTTATTGATAGAACATTCATGTTGAATATTTGCCTTTGGTCGCCATTTCAGCCAATCAGATGCTTGAGATTTGAGACTGGTTTCCATGCTCAGTTTTATAACCTTGGGCACAGATTTGTATGGAGGGGCTCTGCCTTCGTTGCGGTGCTTGTTAGGTTTCTGGTCTGGAATGTTCATTTAAAACTTAAAACCATTACGAATACATTGTAACATTCTGACGACTGAATGGGTGGTCAGCACATTTCATTGGTTTAGCGAGCGATATTGTCCGACAATAACTTGGCACTTTAACTTTGTTATTTTGTTCTGGATGAGACTGTTACAGTCTTCTGATAATATTACTTTTTGAACATGTGTTTGCAGGCAACAGACATATTACCACTGCAACATGTCTTTGTATTTTATTTGGTAGATTTTGCTGATAACAATGCAAATTGTTATTATATCTAAATATACTAGTGTCCAAAACGATACCAAACTTTCAATAAAATGTTTGTTTTAGACTCGACCCATCTTTAAATTCTGTCAATGCTTGTACAGTATTGATAGAATTGATTTTTGTACACATGCATGATGCTGTTAAAAGGTCTCTCGAATGAATTAGACCAATCCAAATGTTCTATAGCCTTTGGTTTTATTGTATGTCCTTGCAAACAAATAGTATCGTTTCTTTTGGACGCTAGCATATTGTAAAGGAAACTTTATTCTATCAGAGTTATCACATTTATTTTTTTAGGATTCGCAATAAAACATTTTGCAGGCCACCTAATTTCATTGAGGCATAAAATAAACTTTAATAAAATCTCAAAATAAAAAGTATTTCTTGTTTGCTTTACCTCGACAAAATTTTCATTTTCAGAATCTAGACTTTACATTTTACTACACTAGAATAAAACGTTTGAATAGCCAAAATACGTCTATTAACCTTTAAATTTTTGTTCGGGGCCCAAGATAATAAAACTAAATCTGGAGAACATTCTCAAATCTCAAGCATCTGATTGGCTGAAATGGCGACAAGATAATAAAACTAAATCTGGAGAACATTCTCAAATCTCAAGCATCTGATTAGCTGAAATGGCGACCAGTCGCCATTTCAGCCAATCAGATCCTTGAGATTTGAGACTGATCTCAAAACTTAGTTTTATGATCTTGGGCCCGTGTGGAGAAGACACAAGTTTAACTTTACTTTGCTTTCTATTTCAATTGTTAAACCTAGAAAAAAAGGAGACTTGAATTCGATAGGATAATTTCATTAAAGTTCTCTTGCATAAATTAACTTGTAAATCCATATTTAAAGTATAAATCTAGTCGCATTCGGGAAAATGTGTTTGAGCGATGCACGGTACCTTGAAAGCAAGGCATCCCGAGTAACAGCATCCGGTCCTACAGCAACCAAGTTTACACCATTCCGATTTACAGCATCCAGATTTACAGCATCTCGAGTTACTGGTTCCCGAGTTAAATTCCTGATCTTTCTTCACACTTTCCACACCCTTATTGCCACCTGGTTCCATCAATTCTATGTCCTGAAATAAGAAATAGACTTTTAATTTTAATAACGACTAATTTGTCAAAAAATATGACTGATGATAACTCTTCCCCGTGGTGTGTCCCATTTGCAATCAAATCGGTCAAGGATATATCTTTAAATTTGCATATCTCATTGTTATCATGGTTAATAGAAGTAAATTTTTGCGTTGTTACTGTTTGTCCTTGATAGGATTCTTTTGAGTTAAATTGTTAAGATATACGTTAACATTTCTGACATCCGAATATCTTTTATCAGTAATTCATTGTTCAATAAGTTTGAACTTACTGAGAGTTAAACAAGCTTTTCCTAAATAATGAGACAACTGTACAAAATAATGTTAGGGTTTTCAAGAACTTCAAGGAAATCTTACTTCCTGGTTCAAAGTGAAAGTGATTCTACTTTCGCATTGAACCAGGAAGTAAGATTTCCTTGACTTTCTTGAAAACTCTAACATTATTTTGACGAATCGGCACTAAACATTGTAGACCAGCATATACTTATTTCAGGTATGAGTTGCTTTGGTAAATTGTTCATGAATTTCAGAGTTGTCATGCAAATGGTTTTTCTTTTGTTTTAGTATGTGCTTGGTAATTAGAACATGAATTAGACTAAACTGAGCTTGCAAACATTTACTACATCCATAGCTAAATACATTTCTTTACTAAAATCTAGGTGGCAATAAGTATTTCCCCCAAAATTCATTTTTGAAATTTTAGCTAGTTTTCGCCATTTGCAATGTTTGCGACCTCTTAAATCGTGAACAGATCGATCTATGTAGCACTTACGTGTACTTTTCACTAAACTCTACATTTCAAACCCTCCAGGAGGAAGTTTTCGGTTAATTTAACCATTTTACCGGACCTGAAAACAATCCGCTGAAGAAATCCCTATACAAAAATACATTCTATATTTAGCGATCATGTGATTGTCACGCTTACTATTCGTGGTGGCCCAGGCATTTTGAAACAAATGGCGACGTCGATAGTCGGCAAAGGACACCGAATGCGTATTTTGGTTGAAGTGATCACGTGAGTATCCCAAAACCACCGCGGCTTTACGCGGGAATTACAAAAATAGCTAACCTATGCGCGTCGCATAGGATAGGAAACACCATTTATATATCTTTTTTTTTTTTTATAAAATATTGGTTTGAAATATTTCGGTTGTAAATCCATATTTGAGCTTCAAATAATGATATTCAACTGATTAATAACCCTTTTCGCAAATCTGTTCCATTCATCAATCCTGCACAACCCCCTTTAACAGATGGTGCTATTTTTCAATATCCGTCATCAACAAGTGGAAATATTTTGCAAATTTCAATAAAGCGATCCTCACACATAATTCTGACCAAATTTAATAAGATTTTGACAATATTTAATTTTTGACGACAAAATTTGGTAAATTTTCTGTTGTTTTTTTAAATGTAATGTTTCCTATATTTATATAAAAACGTATTATAAAATGCAAATTTTATGTCTATACATAGTTTCGCGGAAAAAATACAATACAAAAAATAATACAAATTACACTGACCTCAGACATATTGCAACTTTTCGTTGTCCAAAACACACAAAATGAAATAATCTCATGTTGTGGAAAGATTAATGTTTTTCAACGGTTTACAGAGTTATGATAACACGTTCAACTTGAGGCCCAAAAAGGGAATATGATAAGACGAATAACGTTAGTCCATGGATGTTCAATGGAAGAATGCATACAAAATTTATTTAGTTCTTCACGTCTTGAAATTAATAATAAAATTAATGGGGCGCGCGACGGGAAAACGTGTCTTCGGTCATATTTTTGTCATTTTAGTTGTTAGTATAATTATATGGAAATAACTTACAATTATCTATTATTTTCTCATAACTGATTGAAGATTTTGTTACACATTTCGGTGAATTCATGTTATTTTTACCCCGAAAAACGCATAATTAGTAATATCGTTTGCTCAAATTTATGACCCCATTTCAAGAATTAACGTTTCTTTCTTATTGTGATAGTTTAAAGTTACGTGTCTTCTTCATCAGTTTTGCGATTGGCCAAAGTAAGAGCGGGTCTGAATGTTGTTCTGAACAAATTTAATCAATTCTGTACAAGACTTAAATCTGTATTCCAGGGCAGATAATATTATGAGTTTTAAAATTTCAATTAAGCTAGAATTGATTCCGTATTTCAAGCCGTTGAAAATGTTAAAACATGAAAACGTATTTCATAGACTTTCATTTTGATTTGTATGAAACTAATAAAAACAATGTCCGTTCTCATGATTTTGAAAAGTTGCCAAATTAACCATTTCAACTTAGCCTGCCAACTGTGAAAAATCAAGACCTGTTCTGATGAATGGGGCAGCTTTTAGACGAAAAGAAAAAGTCAAGTTTAATCTACAGATAAAGATTTTGGTGATTTTAGTCATTGCCAGATTGACTAACATCGCATGTTCATTGGGAACACTGACATGAATATAAAGTTGACACGATGGATAGGATATGGGTACTTTTCAAAAATTGGTAAATACGAGTATAATTATGCAGTTATTTTATCATTATTGCTCCGGCGCACCTCTTTTAACTTTGCGTTAAGTGTTTTCACTTATCTGCACAATTATACCACATCACGAACGGAAATCATAACAGGAAATACTCACATTAGACATTTTAAAACACTTCAAAAGATAACATTTGCAAATATGGGACAATAAATTGTTGCATTGTATAATCGTAATAAGTCGGATTTTGATATTCTCTTTAATTAAGCGGGGGTAAATTGTTTTGCACATGTCGGTCGGTCCGTCGGTCTGTCGATCCGTCGGTCGGTCGGTCCGTAGACCACATCTTTTCTGATCAATAACTAGACATTGATTTCACCTACAGTCTACATATTTGGTATAGAGGTTGGTCATGTCCGGTAGAAGACCCTTATTGATTTTCAGGTTAGTAGGTCAAAGGTCATGGTCACATGACCTTCAACACAAAAACCTTGTCTGATCAATAACTAGGCGTTGCTTTGACATACAGTCTTCATATTTGTTATAGAGGTTGGTCATGACCAGTAGAAGACCCCTATTGATTTTCAGGTTAGTAGGTCAAAGATAAAGGTCACAGTGTGTTTCAACGCAAAAACTTTGTCTGATCATTAACTAGACAATGCTTTCACCTATTGTAATCAAATTTGGTAGTCAAGTTTTCCATCACCAGTAGAAGATCCCTATTGATTTTCAGGTCAGTAGATCAAATGTCAATGTAACTGCAACCTTTAACACAAAAAGTGTCTGATTAATAACTTGACGATGTTTGCACCTATGTCCTCAAATTTGGTAGGGAGGTTTTTCATCATCTGTAGATGACTCTTATTGATTTTCAGGTCAGTAAGTCAATGGTCAATGTAACAGTGGCGTGGCATTCCACACAAAAACCTTGTATGATCAATATCAAGACAATGCTTTCACCTATGGTCCGTTAATTTGGTTGCGAGGTTTGTCACCACCAGGAGATGACCCGTGTTGAATTTAAGGTCTCTAGGTTAAATGTCAAGGTCATAGTGGCCTTCCACACAAAAACTGTCCGATCAATAACTAGACAATGCTTTCACCTATGGTCCTCAACTTTGTTATGGAGGTTAGTCATCACTTGTAGAAGAAGCTTATTGGATTTGAGGTCACTTGGTAAAATGCCAAGGTCACAGTGACCTTCAACACAAAAACCTTGTCCAATTACTAACGAGAGAATGCTTTCACCATTGGTCCTCAAATTTGGTAGGAAAGTTTGTCATCACCTGTAGAAGACCCCTTTTGGTTTTCATCTCTGTCGGTCAAATGTAAAAAACAAAAGGCAATAAAAGGTTCATTACAAAAAATTGTCTCATCATATAACTAGAATTGGCGATCAATTACAGGCTGTTTACTAGCCATTTGGCATTTGGGGGCGGGGGGGGGGGGGGGCATACATATTTTTCAAACATCTCTTGTTACCCTTTGTGTCCCCTGACATCAAAAGACACAAACATGTATTTTTCATATAAAAACTATGAAAAAAGCCCTTTGAATTGACGTACTTATAAGAACATGCTCTCTTTTCCTCTCTTCATTTTCGCTGCGTGAAGAGGTTGTGTTTTGTGAGTGTGGCTATTCCTGATATTCATATTTCACTTTTTTGAACAAAATGTGTATTGACATAATATAGCATATATGAAAGAGGCATATAGTATGATAAAAATGATAAGACAACACATATAATTTACGAAAAAGAAATCAGTTGGTGTTACCGCCTTAAAACGGTCAGTGACAAAACAATTTGCCACTAAGGATTTAAACCTCACACTTGCCCTAACATCTTCCTAATTGAACAAACAAGAACAAGTTGCTTTGGTGAAATAACTCAAACCCGACAGTCCACTGTTTGTATTCTAGCTGATTTGATTCCAGAGGCTCTGGTCTCGATGAAGGTCATTGAGTTCCCGCCATCATTTTATTTCAACAAGACGACTTGTACTTTTTCTTCATTTGGGGCACCCCACGGGAAAAGATGGTTTCGGTCATATTTTTTTTCATTAAAGTTGTAACTATCTTTGGAAAGATATTTTACTTATCCATTATTTTCTCATCACTAAAATGTGATTTTCCTACACATTTTAACATTATAATGTTATTTTTACCACGAAATGCGTAATAAGCCATGCCGCCTGATCAACTTTATGACGTCATTTTACGAATTGACGTCAACTGTCCGACGCTACCTTTTCCCTTGACGAGCCCCATTTAATAACCTGTTGGGATAAGTGTGCGATTAATGCTCTTTTGAACCTGGTTTTAACTCCACCCCATTGGCATATTGTTTGCCACTGACCGTTCTTATGCAGTAACAATTTTGTTGTACGTTTTAGGTGATTGTTTGTGGTGTTTTCTGAAATTGATCATTATATTATCTATGTGCTAGTTTCATCTCTACTTTTTTGCTGTGTGGGGAGGCTGTGTTTTCTGGATGTAGTCATTCCAGATATGCACATTTTACAAGTCTATAAGGTGATGGATAATTCGATTTGGGTAAGTATCTTTTTTATCTTTAAACTAAGTGAAACTTGTATTGTTTTTTTTCATTATGATTACGTTAGCAAGTTAATTCTTTCTTTATAAGCATAATGATTTTATTACTTTTATCATGCACAAGGTAGTTAACTCTTTCTTCTTCGTCCTTATCTCTTTAGCAGGTGTATTAACTTGTTTCCCTTAACATGTTAAACATGAAAAATATGTCGCAAGTACATATATACGAGCAATACAGAAACCTTTTCTGTACGGGATTGATACCCAGATCGGGTAATACCGTTTGATATTCACAGTAGCGCTATTTTTGCAATGGACCAGCCTTAGAAAGTCTCCCCATACATAGAGTCAGTACAGTAATAAGTAAATACTCGGTTACTGATGTCATTTAATTATGATTACGTTCAATAATACATGAATATTACAAACAAATTTTACTTTACAGTTTTACAGTTAAAAAATACAAAGTATGGATTACAAAGCGACCACCACATTAAGTTTTGTGTATGTTAACAATTTGAAAAAATAATAACAAAATGTATCCCAATAAAATGACAAAGCA
This sequence comes from Corbicula japonica, assembly GCA_038501625.1. NCBI lineage: Eukaryota > Metazoa > Mollusca > Bivalvia > Venerida > Cyrenidae > Corbicula > Corbicula japonica. Next base: position 10,723,574 of record JAZAYU010000009.1, read on the forward strand.
AATTGGAAAAGAGATTTATACATATACGAAAATACCCCAGTCATAGTGGGAGTAGACATTTTTTGTCTTAAATAAGCGAAATTAATTCCGGTAAAATATGTTTGGCGTGTTAACGGACGTTATGTGAACGTTTTTACATTGAAGATCATTTAAAAAATTAAGGTTTCGAATTTTTGCAAGAATGAAATTTTTAATCTTGATTGTAACCGCTGAAATAAAAGCGTTGGCAAACTTTAGAACTTGTAGAACGATCTTTTTTTTAAAACTTAACCTTGGGTCAATGTACAAAGCTGCTTATTGCTATTTCAACAAATAAAGATTCTGTATACTTAATATCGGTAATCCGTTCTCGAGTCGTGGACTTCAGGCGAAAACGACTTCAACAAACAGTGTTCTTTATTATTGCGATTTATATACACACGTCACAAAGTTATAAAGCTAATTCTTTACGTTAAGTGTTGAAAACGGTAAAATTGAATTTATAAAAATTGCAGGAACACAGTTCGGGTTCTTGAACTTTAAAATGGACAAAATAATGAGAGGCAAAGAGAACATGGGGTATAAAATGATCGATTGCAAGACAAAATAAACAGTTAATTAAAATAGTAACCCAAAGGGTTACCGCCTTGGAAAAAACTGTGGCAAAACAATTTGCCACTTGGGTTTAACCAGGTTCTATGGTGCACCAAGCTCACACTTGCCCCAACAGGTTCTCATATTAACAAACAAGTACAAGTTGAGGATTAACGTTTTATAGATCTTACTGAGAGTTAAACAAGCTTTTCCTAAATAATGAGACAAATGTATCAGACTGGATCTGAAACATTCAGAGCATTCCAGTTAAGTGTCTTAACAGATAGTGTTGTTTTTCAATATCCGTCGTCGACAAGTGGAAATTTTTAGCAAATTTCAATAAAGCGATCCACACGCATAATTCGGACCTAATTTCATAAGATTTGGACAATATTCAATTTTTGACGACAAAACTGGATGAGCAACGTGTCATCCACCTGAAGTAAACTGTTACTAAATTTTCTATTGATTAAATTAATGAAATGTTTCCGACTTTTATATAAAAACGTGTTATAAAACGCCAATTTTATGTATAAATATAGTTTTGCGAAAAAAAAAAAAACAATAAAAATAATAATAGATAGTACACTGACCTCAGACAAATTGCAACTTTTCTTTGTTTTTCAATATCTGTCGTCGACAAGTGGAAATATTTTGCAAATTTCAATAAAGCAATCATCACGCATAATTCGGACCCAATTAAATAAGATTTGGACAATATTCAATTTTTGACGACAAAACTGGATGAGCAACATGTCATCCATCTTATGTAAACTGTAACTAAATTTTCTATTGATTATTTTTAATGTAATGTTTCCGACTTTTATATAAAAACGTATTAACAAAACGCCAATTTTATGTCTATACATTTCGAAAAAAAACAACAATACAAAAATAATTCAAATTACACTGACCTCGGACATTATTGCAACTTTCACAAAATGAAATAATCTCATTTTGTGGAGACTCTGCCTTTGAAAATGTTAAAACATGAAAATGTATTTCATAGACTTTCACTTTGATTTGTATGAAACTAATAAAAACAATGTTCGTCGGCACGATTTCTAATTTTGAAAAGTTGCGAAATTAACCTTTTAAATTAGCTTGTGAACTGTGAAAAGTCAAGAAACTTCGAATAATTGTTCTGATGAATAAGACAGCTTTTAGACAAAAAGAAAAAGTCAAGCTTACTCTACAGATAAAGAATTTGGTGATTTATGTTATTGCCAGATTGAGAACGCTGGTTCATTGGAAACACTGACATGAATATAAAGTTGACACGAGGGATTATGAAGAGCTTTTTACATTTGCATATATTCCTCGACTAATTAAATAATCAACACCCGTGCAGATCATGGGTAACCAATCCACATAGAAAAACAAAGAGGAATTTCATAAATTTGTTTTTGAAGTCTCCTTAATTAGTTCAGTATGACATATACTTTTTACAAAGGAAGACCCATTTTGCAAATAATTTTATCTTACATATTAACGATTTTATGGTAAATAAATGGTCCAAGTCTCATTCTTTGCAGACAGGACTTGCAGTCTTATAACTATTATCACCACTTTAAAATGGGTTTTAAAGTGTTGCAAAGTTTTCATCGCTTCATGACCATTCTAGTCCCCAGTCATGTTTTTGCGTCTTGCCACCATATTCACTACTTTCTAGAACCAGCTGGGCTTAAAACGGGCCTGTAAGTGCCTCCTTACACTCAATATTTGTGTTTACAAGCATAAAAATATTGACGCAGCACTTAACCAAGTAACAAAATACAAATAAATTAAACATCGTATATATTACAGCAAATATGACTGAACTAGTGACTCTAAACTAAACTGATGTTGCAAAGACAGGCACAAAAACACTTTACGTTTACTAAGTATTCCAGAAAAAATATTGTGTGTATTCAGTCCTAGATTTGAAGCATCAGATTTCTTGAAACAAGCTCCCTCACTTTCAATGTATGCAATGAAGGATCTACATTTTCACTAACTAGTGCTTTACACATTTGATCTGATCTACGGAACAAATCAAATTCATATCATATTGGATAACCTTTAACGGTCAAGCATAAATGGAGCTTATTTTCATTTTACCATTGCAACACGCTGCATTTTTCCTTTTTTTATTTGTCCAAACAATGGATGTTTACACACATAAAAGATGCTTAAAATTTGTTCTATGTTCCTTAAAAAAAGATTATGTTGATTATGACAATCTCGTAGCTATTCTTTTCACAAGATTTGAGAAAACCATGACTTAGTATAGGAATAAATGCCTCAGCTGTCGTCCTCAGCCTCTCGTAACCATGTGAAAAACTGCACTGCTTGTTTAAGGCAAGGACCTTTGCCATCTGGTTCCTCTTCTGACTTTTCCCACTGAAAATACAACAAAAACAACTTGAAACATTGTCATGAATTGACCTATCTTCATGGTAATCAACAACTTATCCCTTCCACTCTGACAATGAGAATGCCTGTAAATATGTTTACTTGTACGGCAAATCAAACCGTGTTAAGCTGAATGATAATTAATTAAAGAATAGTGATCAAACACTGTCACTTTTACCTTGGAGCGAACAGTTGTTTGACTGGACGATCAGATATGGTATCAGGTATTATTTCATATGTCTCCCGCTTGGGGGAACCAAAAAGCGCAGTGAAGAAATGTACACTAAATAGATCACATTTATTATCTGTTACTACTGAAAGTTTGGGGATGAAGATTTAGAAAATAAGGGAAAATGGTATTATTATACTGCACAGAAATTTGCTTGAATTTGATTGGATAATTTGCCGTCGATGTATTTTCGTATTTACGGATCGGCCGTAGATATGAACGCACGTGCCTTAATTTCCCTCTCTGGCCTCCCACCTTTTGTTGTCGTCCGCTATTTTGTTTTGAATATCCGTAAAAATGCATAATTTGAAGCCGATCTTGTAAATTATATAAAGCGGTATGTTTAGAGATTATTAAAATTGTTACAGAAAATATTTGTGTTGTGTTTTTTACGTTGAAAACGATCAGATTATTCTCAAATTTTGTAAATAAATATTAAACCGGTAGTCCATTCGATTTCTATAGAATTGACGTCATGCAGGTAAATTAATGACGTCAGACATGTAATTATTGAGGTTCTCAGAGGGGAATTCAGCCGTTCGGCATTAAATAAGCGAAATAAATATAAAAAAAATCGATGTTTTCTTATTATTTTTGTCTGAAATTTTTGTCTTTGCAGTATAATAAAACAATTATTTGGTTCCTTGAAAGGATATGTGAGGATATATTGCCGGTCTGGGTGTCATATTATCCCTCGCCTGCGGCTCGGGTAATATGACACCCAGACCGGCAATATATCCTCACATTCCCTGTCAAGAAACCAAATAACTATATAATACCTAGCAGTACAGTTTAATTTTTTTTTATTTTACACGATTATTGGTATTTAAATAATTATTAAATAATTAATTATTGTTAATCATATGTATTTCATTGAGTATTTTAATCCAGTCTTTGAATAAATGTTTCCAACATACCTGGAAATATGCATCTTCTGAAATTATGTCTTCATCATAAAGCGTGTCAAACATGCCTCATAATATACCTGAAATATCACAAATATTTGGTTACTGTTCATTAAGATACAATGGAATCCAAATAACTTCAAATGGAAAATCAATCTCACCTACCTAAACAGAGGCTGGTAAGTATCCTAAAATAAGTTTTATAGGATTTCACCATCAGCTGTCTTTATTAGATCTGCAAAAGTTTATCTATCCGGTAATACGTCTTTAAGACCTGGCTATTATCACTTAAACAGTCGACCTTTTGTACGGGAGAACCATCTCAATTCAGTATTTAAAAATTTCCTGTCTACTTGAGAAGTCAAGGTCGCTATGATAAGAGCATGGCGCACATTTTCGTCGTGGTGAAAAAATGGGATAAATTAGTGAAAATAAAGTGTTTTTTGGGACTAAATATGGTTCTTAGATCATGCGCCGATTTCATTTGATCTGCGTATATCATTAAATCCGTTCACGGATCATATAGATCCCCAAAATGTCAGTTCGGATCAGTCTGCAAAAATAGTATGGGATAACGAAAAAGCCCATGATTTTATTTCGCAACTTACGAATAACGATGCGGTTTTAAACCAATAACTCTGTGACGTGTTTACTCAACAGGTTGAAACTGTAGTTGAAAAATTCACGGATTACTTGCTCACACATGCTATTAATGTTTTTGGAAAAAATAATAATCAAAGTAAAATATCATTTAATACAAGCAGAAACAACCGAAAGAAAAGCAACTGATTTGATTTAAATTGCAAAGAAGCAAAAAAACAATTTACAACTGCCCGCAACATTTATAATAGAAATAAAAATGACACAACGCGCGCAAATTTTACGCGTACAAGAACCCGATACAATAAAGTAAAGAAAAAGGCGTTCAACAAATTCCGTTATCAAGAAGGTACATGAGTAAATAATTTAGCAAAAACCCAGCCTAGAAAATTTTGGAAAAATATTAAAGGACTCTATAAGAAAAGACAAGATCAATCAGATTCGTTAACAGTAAACGATTTATTTCAACATTTTAAAGATATCTTTGGTAATAATCCGTCTGAAAATTTAAATTTAGACCAAGAACGGCAATTTACAGATCAAAACACAAACGACAATTTTCTTGATGCCGAAATAAGTATCTCAGAAGTTCGCGATGCCGTCTATTCTCAAAGTAACAATAAATCACCGGGTATTGATAAATTACCCAGTGAACTTTTTAAGTCATCTTTTCACATAATATCTCCATTTCTGGTTAAACTTTATAACCGTCTATTTATGAACGGTGAATACCCCGAGTCCTGGGGAATGGGGTTTATTACTCCCATATTCAAAAAAGGGGACTTAAACGTGGCTCCAAAATTATCGAGGAATCACTTTGATAAATATTCTTGCAAAAGTATATTCGCAGATTTTGCTAAATCGATTAAATAAATGGTGCAAAAACCACGATACGATTTCTAAAAGCCAGTTCGGTTTTCAAAAGGGGAAATCAATTGTAGATTGTATTTTCATACTTCAATCAATTATATCTAAAGTGTTGAATTCGGGTAAAAAATTATACTGTATATTTATTGACTATGAATTATGTTTCGACAAAATTGACCACTCACTCATTTGGGTAAAACTCTTAAACGAAAATATAAGCAACACATTTGTTAAGGCAATAAAGTCAATGTATACTACTGTAAAGTCATGCGTTCGATACAAAGCCACGCTTTCCGAATTCTTCGAGTCAAAAATGGGCTTGAAATAGGGGGACCCGAGTTCTCCACTTCTATTTATGCTATTCGTAAATGACATCATAAATAATATTAACTCCGATCTCGAAGGTATCTTCACAATTGACGAACTTAAATTATTTTTGATTTTATACGCCGACGACCAGGTTTTATTTGCTACATCGCCAGAATCACTTCAATCAATGTTGACAGATATTGAAAATTATTGTAACACGTGGGGAATGAAAATCAATACCTCTAAAACAAAAGCAGTAATCTTCGAAAAGGGTCGAAATACACATAAACGATTCTATATTTATGATACAGAAATAGAGGTTGTATCCTCCTTTAAATATTTAGGTATTCATCTATTTAAAAATGGAAATTGGTACAGAAGTCAAAAAATTGATCTCACAACACGCATCGTTTGCATTACATAATCTTTTTCAAATTTTCGATTAGATAGAACTTCCAACTGCACAAAAACTCAAACTTTTTGACACCCTAGTAGGATCAATATTGAATTTTTGTTCAGAAGTTTGGGGTATGCACCCAGCAAAAGATATAGAATTAATTCACACTAAATTTTTTAGAAGAATTCTAGTGTCAAGCAATCAACAAATCTAATGGCAATGTATGGTGAACTTGGTCGTTTCCCGATGTCAGTGATAAGAAAACTAAATATGATAAGATATTGGATCAAGGTTACAAAAGAAAACGAGACTTCGCTGCTCAAACAAGTTCACTTAATGTTGAAACGAGACGCTGATCTTAATAATTCAAATAAGAATAACTGGGCTTCATACATTAAAAATATGCTAGAAAGTTACGGGTTAGGAGATATTTAGCTTCACCAATTCGATATCGATATACCGTATCCAATTATTAAGCAAAGAATTTTTGATGAATTTAAACAATCTTGGTACGCTAATATAAATAACTCTAGTAGACCAGAATCATATTGTCTTTTCAAACACGATTTCGGTTTAGAAAATTATTTTGATCTAACAGTTGATTGTAAATACATCCGAGCACTAACTAAATTTAGACTCTCTTCGCATAAACTCAAAATTGAATCTGGAAGATTTGAAAATACACCTCGAGAACTTAGACTTTGCAAATCCTGTTCTATGAAATCTATCGAATCTGAATACCATTTTCTGCTTGTATGCCCCAAATTCAGACATCTACGTCTAAAATACTTTAAACCCTACTTTTGTAAATGGCCAACTATTACGAAGTTCGAAACAATTATGTCAAGTAAATCCTTAAAAACAAAAATAAGTGTTGCCAAATATATTTTCTTTGCATCTAAGTTAAGAATAGATTAATATAGATTATTTTTTCAGTATAAAAGCAACCACTATGGATGTATTTTTTCAACCATGTGCTACAGGAATTGCTCCTGATGGAATTATTATATAATGAATTGTGAAAACTTATTTTTGAGCTTGACGATTGGTATTTGTTCTTGCTCTCATTATAATTAATTTTGTATGTTTTGCTATAAACTATGTATTAGTTTTATGCAATAAAAGTATTGGATTGGATTGGAGAAGCAGAAAACATTCTAAACAAGTCACTTTCCACTGTTTCATAATTATTATATGAACAGATTGTATTCCTTAACTTCTATTCATAGTCAATAGAATCTTCAAAAACCTGTTTTAAATTCCCGGACCGTCTTTTTTGTGAACCTTTATCTATAAAATTAAATAATTTATCAACTGAATGAATTCACTGATCGCAGGGGTTCCGAGAAATGTGTGACATATTTCAAAAATGTATTATGCAAATGTTAAAAGTTAGACCCGGATTAGATTCTAGGTATACAGAAAAATGGCACAACATAGCAACTTCTTACTTTGCGGGTGTCCTAACTTGGTTAAGAGAGCTTGCAGTGCGAACAAAGCGTGCAGCTCTTTCTCTGCTTGATGGTCGAGGTATTTCTGTAGTAAATCATTGCGGTTACTGATTTCTTTAGGTTCAAGTCTTTCCTTCCCTTTTTCTCCTGCAAAACAGGAAGTAGTCAATGTATATTTAATATACAGTGAATGCATTATTGCATAAACGTTTAACACTGATGCATGGCTTTACCTTTTTATGTGTACAATCACCAAAAATAATGAAAAAATCAATTTTTTTCAGTTTTTGAAACTATTTGCTGGCTGCTCTTTTCTTAGAAATATTTATGGTGTAACAATTCGAAATAGTTACAATTATATCCAATTGCTCAAATCGTGTATTTTATGTCAATGGATTAAAACTCGCATTACTGTAAAGATTGGCAGATTTTATATCAATGACACATTTGTATCGAATGATAGATCCATCAATTGGAAATATATACATGTATATATAAAATAAATTAATTATAGGGTGTACAAAAAATAATATGGTACTAAACGCTATCAGCAATTATACGATATATATAATTAAATATAGGATACATTCACTTATCACGTAAAACAAACTCGAGTATTTCTAACTCGCCAACCCAGGGGAAAAGATTGAATTGCTGACAGATTCAATTACTGAAGTTCTACCGAAGGGCATTTATAAATACAAGTTCAAATAAATATTTTACTTTATATTTCTTGTATATTGTTAAAATATGACATTAGAATTGAGCGCAACTCAATATTTGCACCAATAAACAGTATAATTTTGATCCATCCCAAACGATGGTATGCAATTTTAGTTTTATAAATGAGTGAACAGTAAACAAATTAAAAAGTTACGTCAAAATAGTAACTAGCTTTTAAAACGTCATAACATTTATTGATTACTATAAAGTTTTGCCAATTCGGGAAAACAGACACGTTTGTTTGCATCAGGAATTTAAAAACCAGCTAAAAACAAACAATGAATACTATAACCCTTTCCAAAAACAAATGTTGTTTGCTTCTTTCCAAACGTTTAGAAACAGAGTACTTAAACCCACCTTTGATTGCACTAGTACAAATAGCAGTCATAAGAGCACGTATGAATTTGGGTTGATTAGTCATGAGCTCATCGACGTTACCCTCAATCCAGTCGAAAACTTCCTTGTTGTCGGCATTCTTCTGAACAATAAGATCGTTAAGTTGGGTTTCTATATCATTCCATGGAAGCTCTGTAGTGGGGGTGGTTGGGGCACTGTCTCCCCCTTCTGTGAACTCCAGTCCCTAAATAACTTATACAGTATTAATTATACTTCTAACATAAAATTGCAAAATACAAGCTTAAATATTCTACTAGCGTAAAATTGTAACGGATCTTGCAAAGAACTTCTAATTTATCAAAACTATCGCCTTACATATTTCGTGAAACTTTAAAAGCCCTATTGCAATATACCTCAACAATTAACCAAAGATAATTGGGACTAATATTCTTCAGAAAACTTCAACAGATGTCGTTTGTGTTCATTTCAAATTACAGCAACCACTTTCATTACATCCTTAATAGTATAACTTTAAAACTGGTCTGTTATGAAAATGCTGAAATTCGATAATCTGGCAATATAAAGGATTTTCTTTGCCATTCAATTTTTTCTGTCATTACATATAGTTTACCTCGTGTTAGTAGCGTATTATACTCAATAAAATTTTATTGTCAGTTGATTTTGTTAATGTTATATTTCTGACTTTGATATAAAAACATATAAACGCATTTAAATGTCGATACATAGTTTCTCGAAAACAAATAATAATAATAATAATAATTATAATAATAATAATAATAATAATAATAATAATAATAATAATAATAATAATAATAATAGTAATGCTTTTACACTTACCTCAGACATATTGTACCTTTTCTGTGTCAAAAAAAACAAAACAAAATGAGTAATATCATTTTATGGAGAGAATTACTTTATCAACGGTTATCAGAAATTTCAACTTGAGGCCCAAAAACGGGAATCAGATAGTATTAATAACGTTATTAAAAGAAATCATAGATACTTTGAATAGTTGTTCACGTCTTGAAATTATTAATTTACTCATCAGGGAACGTGACAGGAAAATGTGTTTTATGGAAGCTTTTAGACAAAAAGAATAGATCAAGTTTACTCTACAGATAAAGATTTTGACATTGGTATTGTAACTAATTGCCTGATTGACTAACATTGCAGGTAAATTGCAAACATTGACATGAATATAAAGTTGACGCGAGGGATAGGATATAGGTACTTTTCAAAATTGGTAATTACGAGTATAATTATGCTGTTATTTTTGTGATTATTGCTCAGGCGCACCTCTTATATCTTCAAGTTAAGTGATTTATTTACACAATTAAACCAGATCGGTGCTGATGCATTATCACTGAAAATACTCACAGCAGACATGCAACAACACTTCAAAAGATAAATTGATGAATTTGGGTCAATGAATTGTTTTTATTTAAACATAACTGGTCGGATTTTGATAACTCTGCCCGTACATAATAATTGTCAGTACTGTTAGTAGTAAAATAATCCGTTACCGATGTCAATGAGTGCTATCCGATCAACCTTTTTAGGGGTTGTCCCGGTTAGCTCTGTCGCTAGCTTTTTCGGAATTGCAAGGCTAGGCGTTGTCGCCGTGACGGTGCGGGTTCGCTCCCCAGTAGAGACAATATCATTTTTAATTATCCTGTGTGTCTCCTAAAATAAGAGACTGTACTTTTTATATAAATTTTAAAAACAAAATAACCCTTAAACCACCAAAATGTGTATTGACATAACATAGCAAATAAAAGACAGGCATATACAATGAAAAAACAGTGTAATATGTACAAGGAATTGCCACATACAGAAAACACAGTGTGCCCAGACACCCGAAACGAAAAAGGGAAAAAGAGCATGGGTTTATAAGTTGATCAATTTAAAATAAGACACCTTATACAACTAACGAAAAAGAGATGCTTTTATGTTACCGCCTTGGAAAGGTCAGTGGTAAAACAATTTGCCACTGGGGGTTTAAATTAGGTTCTAGGGTGCACTAACCTCACACTTGCTCAAACAGGTTCGCATACTGTAGAATGAAGTTCATGTTGTGCGATTCGGATAAGTATTTTTTTTTATCTTTACACTAAGTAAAACTTTTATACAGACTGATAACGTAAGCAGGTAAGTTACTTATTCATAAGCAAAATGATATTATCATGCACAAGATAATTAACTCATTCATCTTTATCCATATCTCGTAAGCATGTATTTACATTAATCAATTTGCTCCCCTTTACTTATCAAACATTTTGTTATGTTTTCAGGAGGGACGCTACAGAACAGTCGCAAGCACACATACAATAAACTGGCCAATACAGAAAAGAAACTCGTACGATATGGGTTCGATTCCCATTATAGGTAATATCATTTGAAATTCAGGGTAGCGCTAAATGTGCAGTGTGGCGGCCGTAGAAAATCTCCCCGTATATGTAGACAGTACTGTTATAATTTATAAGTAAATAATCGGATACCGATGGTAACATTTATTAGGGTTATCCGCACATCCTTTTGTGCGTGTGTGTGTGTGTGGGGGGGGGGGGGGTAGGATATGTCCCGTCTAGCTCAATCGGTTTCGTATTTGGATTTACTTGGCAAGGCGCTGTCTCTGAACGGCACGGATTGAAGGTTTCGGTTGTTTACAATAATTAAATTATTTATCTTAAATGAAGCCGCTTAAATAAAAGTGTTTTCAGACCTACAAGAATCGCTTCTTATTGGGCAATCTGTTTTCTGTACCTTTTCCTGTGACGTGCCTAATATCTTAACCTTGTATCGACGTATTACTTAAAATCAGTTCTTTCGTTTAATGCAGATTTGTAATTTGATTTCTTACATATTTATAAAAAAGAACTTATTAATTAAATTCAAAATCAATAAACAAATTATAAATAAAAACAATTCGATTTGTAATTTTCAGCATTCAAGAATCAATTTTACTCATATAGCAACTAAACTGCAGTGGCTGTCATGTTTTAACATATATATATACAAACGTAAAATTACAAAAAAAACATTTGTTTTAAAAGTCTAAAGGGAAATACAAAGAAGCGTTGAAACTCGCGGATTATAGCAACCTTTCTCTTTCGTATGCACGATATTTCTCTTTACGAAAAACGCTTGAAAATCAATCTGTTTCCGGTATCATGCAGTGATGAATACGTTTATCGGGGTTATCCGATCAAACCTGTTGGTGGTTGTGCCTGTTAGCTCAACAGGTAGCGTTATTGGGATTGCATGGCTAATCGCTGTCGCCGTACGGGTTCGCTCCCAAATAGGAAGAATATCATTTGAAAACTCGAAACAAAAATGTAGTGCCTCCTACCGGTCCTTGCGTTGATTGGTCGCAACCCAATACGAAAATTAGCTCGTCGGAAAATACTAGACAAAGTTTATTTCGTTGCGTTGAACTATATGGAAACCTGATTAAAGAAAAACTTTATTGTAAGAAGATTAAAGGCCAAAGTCATGAGTTCAAATACTCTTGATTTTGAGTGTAACAATAAATTAAAACAAAAACAATTAATAACAAGAATAGTACAGATATTTTATTCTAGTACATTTTTAAATTCAAAACTTTTCATTGTTTATGAATGTTGGTTGTCAGTATTTATAATATCTTCCGCTCTGTCTAAAGTTCGAGCATGCTACCGGCTATTGTTTTATTTCTGAGTCGTACTTGCATAATGAGTAATTGCTACAGTTAGGTGTTACTCCTTATGTCATTTCACTGTCATCGATAAAAAAATCAAAAAAAATCAAAGGCTTTCTAACGGCAAAATGCAGTTCAAGAAACTTTGCCCAAATAAATAGTTTTATAGGTAAGATCATTGAATATCCGCCCTTGGCCTTGCAAGGCTATTAGCTTCAAATGTTTAATATGTTTGTGTGCTTTTGCATGCAACATTGTTAAGCTGATGGGTTGGTTTGAGTTATTTCACCAAGACAACTTGTGTGTTGTTTTGAGAACCTGTTGGGGCAAGTGTAAGATTGGTGCACCCTAGAATCTGGTTTTAACCCCCAGTGGCAATTTGATTTGCCACTGACCGTTCCAAGGCGGTAACCCTCGGGTTTTCATTTTTGTTCATTGTTTGTGGTGTCTTTTTTGAAATTGATCATTTTATTAAAACTACTTTAGAATTGAGTAAATGTAAGTTATTTATGACCTTACCGATATCAGAGCACCAGGAGTCAAACCAGCAAGAACACAATGTGTGATTCATCGTCATCTTTATACGGATTGCAGTTGAGACCCACGTTTTAGGTAAGTATTGATATTGTTTTCTCCGTGAAAATCTATACAGATTCAATGTGACGTTTCAAATTATGTCTCGTCCTATATGAAAAGGAGAACTTACGTCAGTTATTGTTTTGTGATACTTTAAAAGAATGTAAATGTTACTCGTAAAAAGTAATATACCATCTTAATAAACCAATCTAAAATCAATATGGATTAACATGTTAAAATAAGTATTGCTCATTATATATGAAATTAAAACGAAACAAAATGGTTTTTCCTAGCTTGTGTATTAGGTATTAAAATAGGAGTTTCCTCCTAAAAATTGATATTGCTTCTACCTGGGAGCGAACCCGCACCGTCACTTCGTGACGTTACCTTCTCTTTTTCAGATTAAAAAATAATTTCATCAATTTTTAACTTCCACACAAGCCAATATAAACTTTGGATGCCTTTCAAAGTATTTTTAGTCTGTGACATACTTGGGTATTCGCAAAGTACTTGTCGCCAAAAATATATGGAGAATCCCGATCAACATATCGAATGTTGTTATTCGTTGTTATGGGTAGAGGACTATTTTCATCATAATATTGAAAGAATAAAGGGTTTCCATAGATGATCAGACTTAGTCTATATCAGTTGTAATTAAAAATGTTCATCAAGATATGTAAAATTCTGTTTTTTTTATTCTCTCATTTTAGATCCAAACCTCAGTATTGGCATGGATACCGCGCACTATTTTTTATGCACATGAACATTTTGCTACCGGTGCAATGACGTGACAATTAATACTTAAAATGCACCCCTACTAACGTTAGTGGTTTGCTCTAGAATGTCTGTTATACTTAAAGTTTTAACGAAAATAGTGCCTTTGCTTCAACATGTCGGTAATTTTTTGGAATATTCCAATTTTGATTGGATTGCATTGAAAATTATAAGTATAAATGCCATGAAAGACGCAATGACTGGCATGGCATGGGAAACTAGATAACCTATTTTCCAAAGATAAAGGTGATTATATAAAAATGAATTTGAATATTTTTACTATTTTTACTTTTGTAATGAAGTTAACGTGAATTTTGTTTTAAGATATTTTTCTGTTTACGAGACTTACATATTCAGAAATAAAATACATGGAATAATATGGTTTACTGGTAAAATGATTTTGTTTTTAACTGTTTTATGTATACCATCAATAGTGTTACAATTTTTTCATTTAATAATTATTTTTTAAATTTTTACTTTATCATTTTTATTTTTTGTTTAAAAATTATTGCGTATAAGCAAGTATTTAATTCCGTGTCTTGGCCTTTCAAAAAATAAGAATATCCTCATTATGAAGGAAATTAAGTAAAAATTATAACAAGCAGAATGAAATGAACACAAATCAGTATTTTGTGTTTATCGCAGATTTGATATTTGATTGGTAATTTACTCCTTATACATGTATATTTTTAAATTGCCGATCAAGTATTTTTATAAAACAAATTCAAAATGAAAAATAAAGAATAAATTCAATTCAGTATTCAAGATTCAGTATTCAAGAATTAATTTTACTCATACGGCCATTTAACGGGACTGGAATGTTTTCAATACAAAAGTCACAGAAATTCCAAATAAAGTTAATATTAAATTTTGAAGCCAAAAAAGTAGCTTTAAAATATAACTCCTAACGTTTGTATGCACGATATTTTTTCACAAAAAGGTTTGAAAATTCAAGACAAAACCGAATTGCATCTCTCTTGCCATTTCCATTACTACCAACGAACATGCTCAATCAAACAGAGCCTCAATATTTTTATATTTGTCGTGCTCGAGGGTTTAAAGTGTTTCTCCATCTTTTGAAGTTGTTTGTGCCTTGTTGCGACTTTAAAAAGTCTCCCCGTGTATTCAGTCAGTACTGTTATCATTAACTGTCTTAAAAGACTGTTGAATACGTTACGGGTACATCAACTGACAAAATTTGATGACGTCATAATAACATCATAACGTCAATATTTTCCCATATTTTGCATGCCTTAAAATTTTATTTTGTAAGCTTTAGAAACATGTATAATATGACTATATTGTATATAGAATTTATGTTTTATAATTTTTTTTAATGGTATCAGATACTATGAAACACCCTGTCTTAATGTAAATATCGAGTTGCGCTTAACCCGGGGCTAGCCGAAGTGAACAGCACTATGCACTTCCATTACTGCTCTTGAACAGGCTCAATCAAAAAATAGGCTGTCTAACATGCTGTCTTATGATATTTATCGTGTTCGGTGGCTTACAGCCTTACTAAGTTCTTTTCCGCCTATTTGTATATATTTCTCGCAGAGTATTTGATGTATTTGCTCTTTTTTATTCGTTCGTTGCTTTGTCATATTTGGTAAACTGATTTCAAGATGCGTACGACTTTATCATTCCAAATATTTTAAGTACAAAAAGGTAACAAATTTTTTTCCTCATTGGGAATCAAACACTTGTTTATGTTAAAATATTTTGTTCAAGTTAATGTTCAAACTCGATTTTGTTCGATTTTTTTAAAAATAAGTTATAATTGTCCGTATTTGGTTCTTTGATCACATTTCTTCCGTCCTGACTAAACAATAAAGCATTTGGCTATTGTTTACTTGGCTATTGTTTGAGTCGTATTTGCATTTGGTTCCGGCAAATATAATTTTCTAAGTTTGAGGTACGAATAAGAAGAAAATTAATTTACCTTAATTGTAATGAAGTAACCGCTAGATGGAGAGATTCGTGCTGTTTATCGCAGGGTTGTCATTCCGCTTTGGGTAACCGAAGTGTACACACTGAGTTTTTATATATATATATATATATATGTATATATATATATATATATATATATATATATATATATATATATATATATATATATATATATATATATATATATATATATATCTACTAAAGTCATAAGGGTGACCATATATATATTAAATGTGGTATTATGGAGACCGATAGATTAAGGAGACCACGACTGGGTGCCTTAATGTTTTCTGTCTATATTTAGAATGCTTTTTGTCAAAGAAACATTTTTTAATCGCAAGTCTGTATTTGTTAAGCCACTTTTAAGTGGAATACTTATTTTTGAAACTTTGTGTGAATTATTTTAGGAAAAAAATGATTTTGAAAATGACCCTGTGTATATTTCTCTGTATATAAAATAAGTTATTAAGGTGACCTGTAAAAATATAAGATTTTCGCAAGGAACGGCTATATATTTATGTTTTTACAATTTTTGTAATTTAATTTAATCCTTATTCTTAAGTTCCAACTGGTTTTTTGCATAAATATTCAGAACTAAAAAAGCCGATATTTTTATAGATCTAGTTTGTGTGTATGTAGTCTTTCTCTTGTTGAACCCACGGAATATTACGGAACATTCCGGTCTTTTCCGTGAGTCTCTTCCCGTTCGGTCAGTTTCATTATACATAAAATTATGCTGTCAAGTAAAAGGTAAAACTGAAGTTTTAATAAATTGATTTAATTGAAATAACACTGCTAACGATTTTATTTTAAATAATACAAATGTGATATTTTGATTTTCTTTACCCCTTTTTAATATGTGGACCGGGTAGACTGTTCAAAGTAACTGTACGTCATCCGTTTTTTTTTCGTGACCGTAAATATGGCGGTTAACAATGTGGAAACGTCCATAAATTTTGATATTAAATCTTGATTTTCTCCACTAATACAGCAACTTATGTTTAGTTACTGGTGTCTTATGAAAGATTTATAAACGATCTATCAATGGCAATCAACAATTAATCGGTAAGTTACGATTTTGTCTTCGAAACTTATGTGCAAATGGGATCACATATATTTCGGTTATTTTCCAACTAAAGCCTTGACACGGAGTTTTCGCTAGTCAATCATTTGAACAAAATAAAAATCAATTGTTAACAATCATAGCGCCTCAGTAATAGTCATTCTGGATTTGGCTATCAAACGTTACAATACAATACAATACAATATACAATAAGATTTATTTTGAGTCGGCAAGACAAGTACAATAGAATAACATTTATAAGCTCTCAGGAGCTTTTTAACCGACAATGCCTAATGTTTGTTTCGTTCTTTATTTTGTCGTCCACTCCATTGCGTGACGTCACTCACTTCTATACCAGGGCAAATGACAAATAATATTTTTAATTTCTCCCGGTTATTTGTAAAAACCATCTGTAAATTTAAAAAGAAAGGTTACCAACATGATATTTTACAGTGCTCTGCAGGCCTGGTGATTAACCCTTCTACAGTTGATCATTATGCTTACCTCTTTGGTTGCACGACGGTGGCAGGGGTTTAAGAGTTTATGAAGGTTTATGGGGAAATCTTTTCTTAAAAGAACCTAGAAGCTCGATTTGTTTCTTTTATCCCTGTCATCGTGTTCTTGCTGATTTTACTCCAGGAGCTCTGGTCTCGGTAAGATCATCGAGTATCCGCCCCATTCGGCTTTGCAATGCTCTAAGCTTCTTATGTTTTATATGTTTGTGTGCTTTTACATGCAACATTGTTAAGCCGATAAGTGGAATGGAGTCTTTTCACCAAGACAACTTGTACTTGTTTTGTGATATGAGAACCTGTTGGGGCAAGTGTGAGGTTGGTGCAACCTAGAACCTGGTTTAAACCCCCAGTGGCAATTTGATTTGCCACTGACCGTTCCAAGGCGGTAACCCCTCGGGTTCTCATTTTTGTTTATTGTCAGTGGTGTCTTTTTTGAAACTGATCTTTTTATTAACCATGCTCTCTCCCCCTCTCTTCTTCTTGACTGTGTGGGGAGGCTGTTTTTTCTGAATGTGGCGATTCCTGATATGCATATTTCACCTTTTTTTTGAAATGTGAAAATAACATGATACTACTGGATTTATTGTAGCAATATATATTAATGTTTCTTAATAAACATTAATGAATTCAATGTGTTATTCATTTGTTTCAATAAAATAATAAAATGAAATATAAAAATAGCATGCGGGAAAACCAGAAGAGCTGGTTTTTCCTCAGGTTGCATTAGAGTAAAACCCAAATCCCATATGGCGATTGTAAATTGCCAATCTCCAATGTCAAATAAATATGCGTTCTATCATTTTGTTTGCAAGTAAACCACATTAACCTAGGAAGGTTTAAGTTTTGTCTTTGATAAAATCAACAACAAATTTGCTTGTTGAATATTACTTCGTTCTGACCTCTGTGGTCCTATTTTAAATGGTGTACTAAGTGACGTCACGCAATGGATTGGACGACAAAATAAAGAACGAAACAAACATTTGATAACCGATTTCAGAATGACTATCATTAAGGTGCTATGATTTCTAATAACAGATTTTTATTTTGTTAACTTGTTTGACCAGCAAAAACTCCGCGTTGAGGCTGCAGCTGGAATATTCTTATAAAGGGTTAGTGGGTGGGGTACGAATCCGTTGCATTCCTTTTGTTTATTATATATGTATATAGGGTCAAACATAATATATGTGGGATCGGGATGATTTTTGAAAGAAATTCAGGTTCCTGTGAAATCACACTGCTTTAAATTCCCATTTTTTTCACTGCCATTTGAAAATTTCAGCACTGCAATCTTCATTTGTTGTTAAAAAACATAAATAGTCTCTAAAGTATCAATAAAATAAATAATAATCCTCAAATAACAATTTTAACGGTCACACGACTTACCGGAATCCACCAAAATTACTGGAATACACAAAATCCGCTCTGATTTACCAGAATCCACCTTATAAATGATTTTTCTGGCTATCTTGTGAACATGACATCACGTCGAAATCCCAAGAAAACCCCGTTTTATCTTAATACTTGACAGAATTAGAAAAAGAAACCATTTAATTGTAATCATAAAGAATGATACAACATCATGTTGTTTCATTCTTTATGATTACAATTAAATGGTTTCTTTTTCTACCGTAATTCTGTTAAGTATTAAGATAAAACGGGTCTCGACGTGATGTTATGTTTTTTTTTACTGTTTCCGCTCTCTTAAGTCAAAGAGTTTTCATCCGGTCTTTATCAAACTTGGTGAATATGTTGGTGGGCATAATATCTCGACCAAGCTCTATAACCTGCCAAATCCCCCCAGGCACTACTGAATTATGGCCCTTGAATTGTCCAAAAACTGAATTAGCGGTATCTGCTCTCCAAGTCGAAAATTTTTCATCGGATCGTTACGCAACTTTGATGATCAGCATTTTGACGTGCGTACATGTATTTTGTGTCAGTTTGGCACTCTTGTTTTAAGTTATATAAGGTTTAAAAAACCATTTGAAGCCATCAAAAGTTGTGACAAAGATTCTTATCGCTGGCATATAGACATAGAAGGAAAATTTTCCACATTGATTTGAATAGTAACTGGGTAGTGCGCGAAGGGCGACCATTGTATATATAGAAAAGCCCTTGTTGCACACAAATAGTTGGGCTAATACTGTAAAATCAGTTTTATTTGCGTACGTTTTATTTTCGCTAATATTCGCAAATCACTTACCTCGCAAATAAATAAATACCGCAAATATATTATTAATTTCCATAAATCCGAAATTAGTTTATTCGAAAATATGCAACTTAAAATAGAACTGACGGCGTCGCGAATCATCAATACGTGAATAAAAAAACAAGCTAATTTTTGACAAAAATGGCAAAATTTTGACCTTGCGAAATTAATGCGTTTTACAGTACCTCGGTCAGTGTTTCACCCCAAAAGTTTGTCAATTTTTTTAATGGCAGTTTGCTGAAGTGTTGTTTGATTAGACGGCTTTGGAACATTAACCACTATCTGAATAATGAAATACATTTTTATTCACCTCCCCATGAAAAAAAAACAGACCTGTGTAAAATGGCCATTTTAATTTGTTAATTAATGGGTTTTATTCAGTGATGTTTGTTAAAAGTATGAATCACAGACAGTTATTGATCAGTCTTTAAATAGTTTATGAATGAATCTTAAAATTTGGTTTGTTTTTATTGTGTTTACTAGTTTACCTTAGTAAACCAGATATCAATAAATACAAGTACATGTATGTCTTTCAGGGCTCTGACAACTGGGTGATTCAGGCAACATAGTTTATTATTAATTTATGCCAGCCTTGACACCAGTCCACAACAACAGCAGATTTTTTTTGGATCACATGGGACAGAGTTCCATCAACAAGGACAACTTCCAAGCACCTCTAGGTGTAAGACATGTAAAGGACATGGGAATATGTTAAACTGGATTGATCCTGGAAGAGATTAATCAGGTAGAAGCCATTGATTTTAAGTTTATATATGGCAAAGAATATTTCAATATCTAGGAGGTATTGGACTACTTTTTTAGTATTTGAATATTAAAATTTTCAATAGACAAAAAATATTGTTAGGACTTTATTTTCACCTGAATTCAAAGTGCAATTAACAGAAACACCTGGTGTTATTTTAACATGTGCCTTAATCAATCTACTCAATCGGCTGTTGGTCAATATGTCTGATTAAATCTTGTCCTCACTTCATCTCCAAAACTGCCAAGGCTTTTCATCCTTAAATGTATATAACAGAGGCCTTATACAGGCCTCTTCCCAATCCAAAGAGTCTATTCCCGAAATGCTTGGTAAGATGTTGAAAAATATATCTAAATCCTCTGATGGGAATAAAAAATTATAGGCTAAAAATCAAGTGCTTTAAAACACTAAATTTTAGTTGAAAATTCTTATTACTATTCAAATGTGTAAACTAGCACCCATCTTTCAGTTTCATTGAATTTTTTTCCCAAAATAAACAATTATTACACATAAATTTCCCAATTTGAAAGGCCAGTGCCTCTTCCCAATTTTCTGATGAAAAGCCCTGTCTGCTTGGGGATTTCATGAAAATTTTACAGGAATGTTTGTCACCTAGCTTAGTTGTGCATATCTTCAAGAGTTTCTGCTCAATTTATTTTTACGGGACCTTAAGTTATTTTTACTTTAATTTCTATGAATTTTAGGGGCAATATGTCAATGTTCAGTTACAGTATTAATCTGTTGTAAACTGTCCTTGGGCAAATGAAGGTATAAATATAACAAGTCACATTTTACATAGTAGGGAGAAAGACAATTTAATGAAGACTTTAAATGAATGAAAAGGGTAGTAGTGCTTAACATGCTTAATGCTATCCTTTTTTCTTTTTATTGATTGGCATATTGGTTCTGGTTCTTAAAAACTTATTGTAGCAATATTATGAAATCATTGAGAGTACTCTGGGGAATTCTTGCTTCCTACTTTAAGTTAAAGTAAGAAATTAAAGTCTTCTTTGGTTGTATTATATCATCCAATTATGGAGACAAATTTAAATGTTTACAAGATTTCCCAAATAATTTAAGAAAAATATATTTATTTCCAGTTTCAGTAAAGAGGTCTTGTAAAGACACTTAATTCTCAGAAGCCTTTTCAAACATTGTGTGTTTGATAATGGCCAGTCAAACAAGGAGCTCTACCAAGTAAGTATGATGAACTGAGGTTATATTGTTAATTTTTATTAATAAATACATTTACAAGAGGATCACTATGTTTGGACTTGAACTTTATTAATGATCAGGTTATCAAATCAATCTCTAAGTTCTTTTCATTGATTTTTGACTGTGTTTCTGAATGGCTATACCAGTAAATGCCAATTTTACTTTCTGTTTGAGTTTCATTTTATACCCATGAAATGCAGCAACTCATTGCAAAATATGAGTGCTTATCAACGTCACATGCCATAACATTGTGCACAGTCCAATAAATTGTTAGCAGCTTTTCTATTGCTACACCTCTAAAAGTAATACATCACACTATGTACCATAAGAAATTATGGTTTGTTAAGCAAATAAATAGTTGAAGTGTAAATATAGCTCATTTAATTAACTTTAACTTGAAAGTCAATGCTGCTTATAACTATCAAATTGACTGTCTTACTGACAGAAAAAGCTTTGACCAATTATCTGCATAAACTAGCTATTTAAAGCTATATTTGATAATCCTGATGGACTGTTTTGCTGATTTTTTTTTCAAATAATTGCTGCTTGTAATTGTTATTGAAATGCACTTATAGTTAAATATATATATTTCATAAAAGATATAACAAAGGCAGACATTCACTTCTTTGCAAGCATGGGATTTAATTGTTCCCTGTTAACAAAAATTATATAATTCATTACTGTATTTTCAGGTAAACAAGAGATCCTGTAATTCCTGGACATACACAAGCTTTGGTATCTGCAAAGATTGAAGAGAGGAGCAATATAGAAAAACAAGAATAACACTATTTAATGAGAGCAAAACACTTCGCTCGAAAGCAACCAGGAAAATACTGGCAATGACAATAAACTCAAGTGAATGGAGTTACCGCCGAGAAAATGCTGCTTCCTGTGACTTTTTTTTTAAATAATATAAATGGCAGAACTGCATAAAATGCGATGGAATAAATTTTTCATATGTTACTAATAAATACACACTCATCAATATTTTATTTCATCTGATTTTGATGGCCAGTGTGCCGGCAGATCTGGATCTACACTTTGCCAGGAGTTAACAGCCATGTCCCATGGAGTAAAACTATTTTTGTATTAATGCTATGGTTCATTAAGTATGATTTATTTTTTAAAATTTATTTGTGAATTATTTTATGTGATATATTTTGGTAAAGATAATGGAAAACATCTCCTTTTTAAGAAATTGAAGTTCTTCAAAAATAACATGTATTATAAAGTGTAATAAGCATTTCAATACTAATAAACATTTCAGTTAATTACTAAAGCTTCTAACCCATCATTCTAAGCACAGAATGACCTCAAAATTTGAGAAAAAATTTAGGGAGTAATTGGAAAGTTTAAATGCAGGAAATTCGGTTAATGTTGAACAATAGCTGTAACCTGCTACTACAAGGGATATGGCTGTTATCCTCGGGGTTAACAGTGAGTGTATTGCTGTCTGATCAGAATCTACACTGTTTTATATTTATTGGGTCATTTCTGACCAAGAAGCAGGCAGTATTAATCCAGATCAGATGGCAGCAGTAACATGACATGAATGTTTAAACACTCAACAAAGCATGGTCACGACCCTGACAGCATGAAGATGACTATTTCCATAACCACAACTGCCTTTTTATTTTACTTATTATTATATTGTTTGTATGCTTAAATTCTGGCATCAGAAAGTTATTTACATGATTATCTTTAAGAACTAAATGTTTTCTGAAAACAGACCCTACGTTGTTTTAAATTTTCTATACGCCTTTCCAATAATTCGATGAATTTATTTGGTTACCTCCCCTGTCCAGTCACGTGACTGCTTTACAGGATAAATGATTGCTCGCTGTAATAACGTAATAGGGAATATGTACCTACAACTTTCTTTTTTATCATAAAATTCTTTTTTGAAAAATATATTTTCTCTTTGAATTAGTAATAATACATCAGCGTCATTATATTTTTGAAAATAATTTATAAAACAATCAGGTTTCTGACTAAAAGTGTCAATTCATTATTCCTCGCATTAGACACTAAACGACAAGAACTAACAGACAGTCGCAGTGTTCTCTTCACGGCTTAATTGAGACTCGTTTCCGGATTAGCGTGTCTATTCAACTACTGACATCATGTTGTGATTATGTCGGCGGCGATTGATTTTAAAGGCGGCATGCCATAAACATGTCAAACTGTCTCGCACACGGGGTCATCTGTCAATTACTTAAAGGGGCAGATATCATTGACCAATAGAGATCGTGTAATTTCTATTTGCAAGGTATCTACACCTCCCAATTCTTAAGTGTTTCGGAGTCCTTTAACTACTGGATGTGCCAGCAAATATATTTGATTTAGCACTTAAATGGATTCTTAATCAACATTATGACACGTATAGAAACAAAAGCCGTCAATAAGAAAAAAATCTTGTCAAAACATGTTATATATGTTTAATTAAGAGTTTGGGCTTTTATGCCAAAATTACAATCTGTCAAACCTAAGAAATCTAAATTGGATATGCAACCATATTGTGATATAAATATTCTCATCTTTTTGGAAGCCGGCATCTAAATCCTTGGATTTATTCTACGAATGTTACTTCTACAACAAACAACTAGATTATCATATTTGGTTGTGAAGTATACGTAACATTTTAAATATTCAAATTATTTACACGTTGACCATAAATGCCTTAATTTTTTAGGACAATTCTATTGTTCAAATGTGTAAGTATCAACAAATTCAGATTGTATTTTTTCAAAAAATTTTGTCCACAGATCATGTAACCAGATGTTGACATATCACGATTTCCGGATAATAGCGCATTACTAGCCTTAGCAATTTGCAACATTTACACCAGTAAAATATATTAAAATATATAAAAGATATAAAGAAGAAATTGTTGTACATAATTGGTAAAATTAATGCTTATGTTTGTCCAAATTGCGTTTCATACTGCCTACTATCAACAAAAATGGTACATGTTCTTATATCATTAAAAATCTAAATATCTAACAAATAGTAAACATAAAAGGTCTGGCTAAAATAACAGACCAGCAACTTATTTTTTCACCGCCGGCGACGAACGCAGACATGCAATATAGCGGATAAGGTTAGCTATTATGTGCTTAAGCCATTAGCCCTATCGTTCAGCTATCCTGCAGAGCCTCGTTTTGGATTGATTTTCGGTCGCGGGAAGTAACTCGTACAGGACTGCGAAACTGTTTATTGGAAAGGCGTATATATTAAAAGTAATTAGTTTGCCTATTGTTTTACATTTGGTGTGCAGTTGGACAATTAGAAAATATCTATAGTCTGTAATATTTGTAAAATTGTACATTCACAGTACTGCAGTTCCTGTAATGATTTGGGGGCACACCACAGGAAAAGGTCTCTTTGGTAATTTTTTTGACATTTTAGTTGTAACCCTATCTGGTAAGAACTTGCAGTTATCTGTTATTTTCTCATTACTTATTGGAGATACTGTTACACATTTTAACAACATAACAGTATTTTTTCTGTGAACTGCAAAAAAATGTTGTTTGCTAAACTTTATGATGTCATTTTAAGAATTGCTTCTTACTGTCCTAATGTACTTTGTCTTGTGACGCGCCCCATTCAAGTGTTTCAAGTTTGTATGTTAACCAATTACTCCATATGTACGGATTATGTTGCATATGCCACAGTATAGATCCAGATCACCTGGCTGACCTGTGTCATCTAATCTAAATCTATACTAGTTGCATCTTGATCAGACATAACCTTATAAATCAAAATTTAACTGTGTAGATTCTGATTGAAGATTATGATCAGATAGCTAAAATGTGCTGGAAGATCCATATCTGCAATGTTTTATGGATAAAAGCCTTATGGAATAAATAGTTTAATACTAAAACTCATTTTAATCCAAGTATTGTAGCACTTAACAAATTGTGTGTTCATAATTATGATGTGATGTGCTTTCAGAAAATATTATTGAAGAGTTGTGCATATTTATGTCCAGTTGTACAACAAGTTACTTTATTTTCATAATAAGTAAACAGCTTTGATGGTGAATATGAAAATAAAGTGTGTCATTTTTTCACTTTGCATTTGGTAATGTTTATTATTACACCATAACATACTTGTACTTGATGTTATTTTTATCATTAAGCTAAAATTAACCCTAAGCTATAACAGTTTTGTGTATAAGGTAATATGTCTGTCATCCAATTCACAAACAGTGTAGAGCCAGATCCTTGGCATCTGATCAGGATCTACATTGTTCACTTTTACATTTATTAGTTACTTATGACAGAAAAGCAATAAGTGTAGATCCAGATCAAATGGCAGATTTGTTACAGCTGATCTGGAACTAGACTGCTCATAGAATTGATAAAACTGGTAAGATTTGAAGTAAAAGTATTAGCAACAAAGGGTTTTAATTTCAATTTTTTTAAGCAACACTTAATTGCTTTGTTATGGCCTTCAATATATAACTAATTAGTAAGCTATACAAAATGGTTTGATAATTCCTTGGTTGATTTCATGACATGTTTAAAATACATCATCAGAATTAACTGTATTGGTGATGAAAAGTTCCTCTTGGTTTATGCATGTAACCTTTTGTGATTTGCCTTTGTGCATAGTTATTAGCTTGTGAAATAAACTACAAGTTTTGTGTGTGTTCCTTTTACCAAATTAAATACACCAAGTACTTTGTGGCATTTCAGTGTTCATGGTGTACAAAGTACAAACAGTGAATATTTTGAGGTGATTATTGTATTTATTTATTTTATTTTTATTACATACATGAACGTTATCATTTGTTGTTACAAGAACGCTTTGTTTGCTAAGAATCTATTAACACTTTCCTCCTTATATACACATTTTTATGCATGTGTGACCAGTGTAGATCCAGATCAGCCAGCACATCCATGCCATCTGATCAGGATCTGCACTCGACACATTATGGTCAGAAATAACCTCAGGAATAAAGTGAACAGTGCAGATCCTGATCAGACAGCACAGATGTGCCGGCTGATCTTGATCTACACTGTTTGTCCATGCAGTAAAGGTGTGTCTATGGAGGAAAGGGTAAAATGGTCACTTTTAACAAATTATGAGAAATAGAGGATATTTATTTTCATAAGTGTAAGGTAGAAATATATTTCACCAGTGAGGTCCAGAATTTATATTTTCAAGAGAGAAATTTCTATAATTGACAGGAAAGCATTACAAATAGTCTTTATGAGTAGGTTTTTATGAAAAGGGTTTGACTGTTGTAAAATAAAACTGTCAATTCATGTTAAGAAAACAGAGTTTTACCTTTGGTTTGGATAAATGTCTAACATAAGCTTTGCCTTTTACAATTAGATCAAATTATCCCTTTCCTGGATATATACGCATTTTACGCATGTGCGACCAGTGTAGATCCAGATCAGCCGGCACATCCGTGCCGTCTGATCAGGATCTGCACTGGTTGCATTTTGGCCAGAAATAACCTATTGAATCAATAAGTGAACAGTTTAGATCCTGATCAGATGGCACGGATGTATCTGGATCTAAACTGTTTGCCCTAGCAATAAAGGTGTAACTGTACAGGAAAGGGTTATGTTCTGTGAAAGATAATCTTTATGCTCTAGAAAGATTTATAAAATTGTGTTTTGTAAAGAATTTAAGGTTCTTTTATATTAAATAGCAATGTGATCTTGAAAGTATTGGAAATGGAACATGTTTTATGAAGCATTACCACAGACATTACTAAAATGCATATACTAGTTATATGTTTTCAATAAATGATATTGATAGTAATTGGTGTTCTTTTGAAGTTTTTTAAATACAATAACAAGAACGTTTTGCAATTAATACTTTCCATCCATGCATATACTTTCCATCCATGCATTCACTATCAAAACACAGTTGTGATAACATTAGCTCTTTACTCCATAAGCTTGTATCACATGGACAAAAAGCTTAAGATTCAGATCATCTGGCACATACATGCCTTCTGATCAGATCTTAACTGTTAAGTTTCAGATTCATCTGCTTTTTATATGCCCAAAGGGATGTATTATGTTAGTGCCTCAGTGTCCGTCTGTCAGTTAGAAATTTTCCTTCCGCTCTGTAACTCTTTAACCCCTTGAAGGATTCAGATGAAACCTGACACAAATGTTAACCACATTGGGACAACGTGCAGAAGCCATGTTCAGGATGGCTCGCTTCAAGGTCAAAGTAAGACTTAGGGGTCACAGGTCATATGACCCTGTTTCCCTTCCGCTCTGTAACTCTTAAACCCCTTGAAGTATTGAGATGAAACCTGACAAAAATGTTTACTACATTGAGACAACGTGCAGAAGCCATGTTCAGGATGGCTCGCTTCAAGGCCAGACTTATGGGTCACAGGTCATACGACTTTGTTTCCTTCGGCTATGTAACCTTTGAACCCTTGAAGGATTTCAGAGACACCTGATACATATGTACACCATATCGATATAACGTGCAGTAAGTTACTTATTTAACAAATATTATCACAATATTAAAGTACAAATAGTGTTCACTACGCATTATTGTCTTTTACGGAATTTGTCTCTTTCTTGTTCCTGTCCTTTGGGCTTCAACAGTCTAAATTTTGCTCACATCCTCTGATATAACCATTTGGGCGTATATTGCCCTGCTTCAAGGTGCTCTTTTTTTTCTTACCAAGAGGCAACTATTGTAGATCCAGATCAGATGGCAAACATGTGCCAGTGGTTCTGGATCTAATTTGCTAACCCAAACAATAAAAGGCATATATCTAGAGTAAAGGATTAAGTTAAAGGGAGTTACAATTTCACAAAAGTCAGAAGTATACTTTTTTGTCAATTACAATCAAATCGAAAGTAGAACCCGGAAGTAAGTTTTCCTTGGAATTTCTTGAAAACACTAGTTAACATTATTTTGAGGAATTGGCACTAAACATTGTAGAACAGTTAAGCATATACTTGTTTCAGGTATGAGTTGCTTTGGTATACTGTCCATGAATTTCAGAGTCCCATGCAACCGGTTTTTCTTTTGTTTTAGTAACTATGTGCTTGGTAATTAGAACATGAATTAGACTAAATTGAGCTTGCAAACATTAACTACATCCTTAGCTTAATACATTCTACTTCACTAAAAACTAGGTGGCAATAAGTATTTACCCCATAATTCATTTTTAAAATGTTAACCAGTTTTCGCTATTTGCAATGTTTGTGACCCCTTAATAACACATCAGATTCTGTCACACCTTGCGAGTAAAATGTGCTACGAAACGAAAACCCTCCTACTTAGGTGACCTTCAACAAATACCCTCTGTGAGCATTTATCCTAAATAGGAACATGTACGTGTATTAACCATTGTTAGACCTTATATGTCACAAAACATATATGTCACACACCTGTGACATATTTAGCCGCATTAATCACACCTGTCCACATGTGACATATATGTTTGTGCAAATTAGCAATAAAATGTCTGACCGTATATATCGCACAATTCTAAACATTGTTGCCATTATCTTCGTTTGCTGCAGAAGCAGTTTGCCTAAATAAACGTCAACGAAATATTACCATCAACATCATCATCACGAGTGAGTTTTGTTGTATTGTTTTGCAGATATGCAATGTACAGTAAGGGGCCACTAGAACTTAAACACAAATAGTTTTAGTAGAAAAGAAACTGACATCAAATTTTTAACCTATTCCTCCATATATATGCGTTTTTACGCATGTGCGACCAGTGTAGATCCAGATCAGCCGGCACTTCCCTGCTGTCTGATCAGGGTCTGCAATGGTCACTTTTGTCAGAAATAACAAAAGGAATCAAACAGCAAACAGTGCAGATCCTGATCAGGCAGAATGGATGTGCGGGCTGTCACATAGTAATGTGATGTCACATAGGTAAATTAGTGACGTCATACAGGCAATTTTTTAGGTTCTCAATGGGGAAATGTGTTGTTCGAGATAAAATTATGAAATAAATGAAAAATCAATGTTTTCTAGTTATGTTTTGTCTGAAAAATGATTTGCAGTATAATAAAACAATTATTTGATTTCTTAAAAAAAAATGAAATATGCATATCAGGAATGGCCACATCCAGCATACACAGCCTCCCCACACAGCCAAAAAGTACAGAGGAAAAGAAAGCATGGTATTACAATAATCAGTTTCATAATGGACGCCACAAAAGGGTATGAGAGGATATATTGCCGGTCTGGATGTCTTATTATCCCTCGTCTGCGGCTCGGGTAATATGACATCAAGACCGGCTATTTATCCTCACACACCCTGTCAAGAAACCAAATAACTATATAGCATTTTGCCTGAAAAATATTTGTCAAAATCATTTTATTATGATAAAAAGTTTGTTGCGACAAGTCGTTTGGAAGTGTTTGTCCCATTTAGTTGTTTTTAATATCACAGGTAAGATTTTTGTCATTTTTTGTAAGATTTTGGCCCCAGTTAATGTAATCAGCATGTTTTTATTCATAAAAACCTGTAAAATAATATTTCATTTTAAAAAAATAAGGAGAGGAGAAAACAGATACTGGTATGTATTATATAATATTTACATATAAACTTACTTGGATAACTCTTTGCGAATATCTTGGAATGCATTTTGCAAATTTAATTTGTAGAAACAGTAGAAATCATGTTACCAGTACAAAAAAACATTTGTTACAACACGACGTGTTTGACAAGTTTTCCTCCAGTTTATCAAATAATGGGAATATCTGTTTGATATGATGATTCGGGGACAAGAATCCTATGAGACAGAGTCTTGGAAAAATCAAATTGCTTCATTTATTTAATATACCTTCTTTTTTTTTTAATTGTCAAGACACATTTTCCACCTGTGTAGTGGGTAACTACGGTTCCAAACTAATCCAAAGGACACACAGCACTTGATACAGGGGCGGATCCAGGAATTCAGCAAGGGGGGTTCAACTCAGCGAGTCGTATTTTTAACAGCGTCAATTTGCAACTGAGCTAAAACATCCGTCCTTCGGACACTTCCAGGGTTCTCAATGAAAAATGTTTGTAAAAATCCCCAATGAATTTTAAGAGTCCTAACTTATGTAAGGGGGTCCGCGGGCCTGCTTTCCCAAAAAATCTCAAAATTTATATTCCAAGTCCTGTATCCTGAGGTATTTTGGGAATTTTATAGCAGGTTTTGAGCTACTCACTCATAGCGTTCATGTGCCGAGTTCAAAGTCAACTTTTAAAAGTGATGGCTTTTCTGTAAAAGTAAAGTAAACACCGTGTATGGAGAAAAAACAACATCCTATTTCTTTTAATGTCCAAAATTATATGTTGACATAGAAAATCTTTTTTGAAGTAAAGAAATTAGAGTGTTACTTGAGTTTTTTATGTATTTTAAACAGCTTAACTACCATAGAATATTAAGAACCTTCCTCTCTAGGAAAAAGAACTCGGCGAATAATCCGCTAGCTTCCATCACAGTCCTGTCAAAATTTGTCAGAATAATAAAATATCGTGTTTTCGTACATTTAAAATCTACAAACAATGTTGAATTAGTGTATAAGAAGTCTCATTATCAAGTAATATCGTTTTTTGTTAGAAATAATTTGGAAAAACGGTGCGTTTTTTTTTTACTTTTGAATGCTTCATTTTCATGAACAGCGTGAAATTCTTTCCCTACTGAAGCACTGACCATTAACACAAATACTAATGTGTAAAGATTTTGGTACAAAAATCCTGGAACGACATTGGCACGCCCGGCATATTTTTTGAGGATTTTTTTTATTTCCTTTTGATTTGTGCAAGACTCTACTTCAGAAATTAGTCTAGCAGTTGAGCTCGTGTTCATTACTTTTTGTCTTTGAATAGTTCGTCCGAACCCCCCGAACCCCCCCTGGATCCGCCACTGTGATACTTCAGTTTGTTTGTTAATCCAGATGATTATCACTGGCTTCACTGCATAGCTATATAAGATGCCTTGATTTAATATACAAGGCACCAAATAATTCATAAACACTGTGCCAGGAAATTTCCTATCTGTCAATTCTTTTCCAGTTTTTCAGTTCATCCTCTAATCCAGTTCCATTTCAGCTTAAGATATAAGACAACAGCGCCATAGTTGAAAGAGGAAGATTTTCTTAACAAAGATGCCAAATTAACAATTTCCAGCATTTATTTTCCACTAAAATATCTACGATTTTATCTAAACATTTTCACTTCCGTGTTTGTTTTTATTTGTTGTTGTTCATGTTGAAAGGAGTGGTCTAAAATCCAAACCTTAACAACGTAGACTGTTACACACTGTGTATATACATACCGGTACTTCAGATCGATAAATTTCGTGTAAGAGATTTCGAAAAATTTGAGAATGCTACCAAAATATTCGATGAATGATTAATGAATGTTATGAGACAAAAGGATGCACGTTACACGATGCACGTTAAACGATTAGAGGCACGATGCACGATAGACGGACGCACGATACACGGACGCACTACTGTATAGACGTTAGACGGACACACGATAGACGCAAAATTTGTAACTTTAAACGTTCACAGTACTGTAGTACTTCGACTTTTCCATGTTTTGGAATATTAAATATTTTTGTCTTAATGTTACTCCATATATATGGGTTCTATCGCCTAGTGTAGATCCAGATCAGGCAGCACGTTCATGCCATTTGATCTAGATCTACACTGTTCTCCCATGTGATAAAGAAGTATCTACAGAGAAAATGAATAATAAAAAACAAATTATAGGTTACATAAACTTTAAATGTCAAAAGAAAGAAATATACAAATTGTCACCCTAATGCTATAAAAAATGGATGGGCACCTTAATGTAGGAAAGATCATAATATATATACGCTGGTCTCCATAAAACCTACAACATAATTACAAAATATTAAGGGGACCAAAAATTATGTATATTTTTTATTTGTTAAGTTAATAAGTGCTAATCTTATACACATGATAAATGATCATTCTACTACTGGATAATCAATAGAAAAACAATTTAACCTAAAAAATATAAAATATACAAAATGTCCCCTTTATGCTCTAAATTATATATGGTCACCCTAATGCCGTAAGTAGTTGCTGAAGTAGGAAAAGTAGTAGTAGGTGCAGCAACAATAGCAGTAGTAGCTGTAGTAGTAGCAGTTGTAGTTGGATATTTTATTCCCATTTAAACCCAAATGCGAGGCATATATTATATTTATATATATTTGCCACATAAATCGGTAGCAAATATAGATAGCAGTTGTTGCATTAGTATCAATTATCTAGAAGAATATGGTTACCATATCGTTTACTATCAATATATATAATGTCAAGAATATTCATGTTGTGGTCTTTTTTGTGTCAAAAGTTTCACAAGGAACTCGATCAGTATTTAAGATCATCAGCCAAATAAACACTAATTTACTAAATGGGCATCACTGTCAATAGAATCAATTTTTTTTTAAATCAAAGAGATTTGGTCAATTATGGAGAATTTTTGATATTGAACCTTAACTGTGGGGTGTGAAAAAATTGTGGTGTATATAAGACACCCCTTTTTTTCTGAGAATGTTTTTCATGAAGGAAATAACATAAGACATTATTTGGTAAAAATAACATAGTAGTAGTAGTAGTAGAAGTAGTAGTAGTAGTGCTAGTAGTAGTAGTAGTATTTGTAGTAGTAGTAGTAGAAGTAGTAGTAGTAGTAGTAGTAGTAGTAGTAGTAGTAGTAGTAGTAGAAGTAGTAGTAGTAGTAGTAGTTGTTGTTGTTGTTGTAGTTGGAGGAGTAGTCGTAATTTTTGCTGTCGTTGCTACTTCTGAAAAGCAGAAGTAGTAGTAGGATCAGCAACAATATCAGAAGTTATGGAAGTTATAGTAGTAGTAGTAGCCGTAGAAGTAGTTGTAGTTGTTATTGTTGTTGTTGTTTTGTTATAATTATAGTTGTTGTTGCTGACCTTGTAGAGATATTAAACTTCCGTATATGCTTTTCGTGTAGCAAATGATTTAAGGTAAGATCTGGTAAAATATAAAAACTGAGTTGTTGTGGTGGTAGTAACTTAGTATCAATAGAAGAATTAGTAGTATAAGAAGAAAATGTAGTAGTAGTAGAAGTAGTAGAAGTTGTTTTTGTTGCTGAAAAAAGCAGAAGTAATAGTAGGGGCAGCAACAATAGCAGGAGTAGAAGTAGTAGTGGTAGAAGTAACAGTTTAATAGTAGTAGAAGTGGTGGTAGTGGTTATCGTTGTTGTTGTGGTTTTGATAATTGTAGTATGTTGCTGTTGTTGGTGTTGCAGTATTATTGTCTTTTTTACAACTGAATTCCTATCATCAAAAAGTAACACAAGGAACTTTTAAATCTACACAAGTTTACCAAATAGGCATCAGTGCAAATAGAAATTTTGGACTTTTTTATTTTTAAGCAGTAAGATGATGTTTTTGTTGCTGTTGACGTTCAACACATTATGCGCTTATTCCGATTTAAACCCACATATGAGGCACACATTTGTATATATGTGTCACTCTCTGAGACTTTTGGGCCAAATTCGGCAAACGTCATTTCGAGTAAAATGACGTCAACTTCGCGGCACGCACAAATCTCATTAACTTTTCCTAATTGCCGGTATTAAATGATACTTATAGAAATACATCTAGTGTTATAATCCAAGTGCGTAAGACAAAATGTACGTTTGAACCTGTTACCGAAATCTTTTTTTAAAATAGCCTCGTTTACTATCTTTGTTTCAATTATTACGTCCCTTATTTTGACATACGCCACACATTGTGATTCACACATGTACGAAACAGTCGAGATATTTGAACTGCAAAACCAGCATTTTGTGACCTAAAATGTCGGTAAAGTGATGGATTTGAAAAGGTTAGTCTTCTTATAGTCTATTGTATTGCTTGTTTGTGCAAAATTATGTCACATCATGTATGAAATTGGTGCAATTGCATTTTCCGGAAGTGAAAATGGCGGTTGTGACCGTGTTAAACAGTTGATTGTTTACAAATATTTTTTTGATATAATAATCTGATTTGCATCTTCGTCGTAAACATTGACAACAGTCAAACTTCTTTTCTTAATTAGGTGCCAGATGAGTTACTTTTACACTGTAATCCTGAATTTAATAAAGGAACTTTCAAATCATGACATTTTCTAATTGTCAGAGATTGTCGAATTTTTGGACAGTGAGTTTGAAAGCCCATTGTATTACTGATAAAGGAGGCAGCAATAACCATGATAATAACGATTTCAAAAAATGAACATTTAAATAAATGGAAAATGTATGTTCAGATAGTATTGATTCTGAAAAAATAAAGCTGAAAAATAACCTTCAAAACATTGCCTTGGGTGCTGCTGTACCGAGACTGTATGGAAAGCCACCTGGCTCTTTTGTATGAATAGACAAATTTATAAATTATAAAGAAATTATTAATGTTATATTGAGATAATGAACTTATATTTGAAATAATTATTACAGGGACTCGGATATAGATGAGATATCCATAGTGCTTGTTAAATGGCAATACAGCTTGACATAACTCCACCACCAATTTGAGTTTTCTGGATATGGCAAGAAAAATGCAGTTCACATATGAAGAACTGTGCACGGCAGAACATTAGCAACACTGTTATAAGCCTTATAAAGTAAGGTATGTAACAATGAAAAAAATAAAGTTTTAATTTTATTCACATGTGTTTTTTCCTTGAGGTCATAGTCATTCTAAGGTTATGCTTTAATTATCTTATTATTTAATTGCTAAATATGAAATCATGTTATCAACACCGGTATATGCTAATTGCAAACAAACAAACAAACAAACAAAGTAACAATTAAGATATAATAATAATAACAACAACAACAACAACAAAGCTAGACATACATTGTATATTTTGCAAAGATTCAGCATAAACACAATTAATCTTTAAGAGGTATCAGTTCTGGAACTTCAATTTTGAATTTTCTGGGCAGCATTTCCTTGTAGTCTTATTAAAATATTTTAATATATTTTTTATTCAACTGGCTTTGGACTTGATAATTTACACTTAACACTAATGTTAAATACATAATAAAAAGGATATCATGGCTGAAAAAATGTTTACTGTCATCTGCATAGTTTATATATTTTGCATTAATTTTTAATTATTTTAGAATGACGTCAGACATGATGAGGACAGA
This sequence comes from Corbicula japonica, assembly GCA_038501625.1. Taxonomy (NCBI): domain Eukaryota; kingdom Metazoa; phylum Mollusca; class Bivalvia; order Venerida; family Cyrenidae; genus Corbicula; species Corbicula japonica. The sequence continues at coordinate 10,759,272 of JAZAYU010000009.1, forward strand.
TGTGCTTTCCATTTGCAGGAATGAAACTAACCCAGAAGTGGAACAGTGTCTTGAGAAAGTGCCAAATCTGAAAACCTGCTTCCTGACAGGCTTCCTATTCTGGGCTTGATCCTCAAAGGATGTGGTACCAGTATGAAGAATGAAGAAGTAGGCTTATTGTGTGTGAACTGTGGTTAAAAAAGTTCATGTCCATCCATCTGTACCAAAAGCCTGTTGGATTCAGTGCGTCATATCCCAAAAAGGAGAAGTGCTAACTGTTTGTTTAGCTGAACAATATGTATTTCTGAAATGATCTGCCAAAACAGGTGTATAATAAAAAGTTAATTTATGCAAGCATTATTGATAATCTTCTGAATAAATTTAAAATATTTCATTTGTCAGTCAATTTGTTGCCATGGTAAATGAATCGTTATATAATGATGTTATAAGATATTAACATAGAAATATCAGTTTTTATGGATTTTTCTGCCAATATACTCTTATTGAACAAGTGTTGCAAAATTTGTCTTTCAAGCATTTAGAACCTTTACCCAACATAAACATGCAGTGAAGTTTTTTTTGTGTGCATAGTATGTAAACTGTTGTCAACTATATAAATGTAAGTTATTTTATTATCAAACATTATCCACATCATGAAACTCAGTTCCCCCCTTCGCCCTGCCTAGAAAAAAAATCTTGCAACATTTAGTAAAACTGTGTCATATATTGTTATATCACAATTTGATCATACAAAATTTAATTTAATTTGTGCGCTTAGTTGTGCAGTTGTTGGTGTAATGAAATTTGTGCTCTTAGTTGTGTAGGTGTTGGTGTAATGACGTCATACCACTTTGAAGAAAATAATACACAAATATTACCATGGCAACTATAGAACTAGTGATAAATGTGTAACATACTGTGATATTACTCAGAAGCTCAAATGTTATGAATATGTACATAATATTCAGGTAGTATTACCACGGTAACCATTATTGGGTACAAACAACTTTCACCTAAATGATTTCGTCACTTTTAATGAAGCTTTTGTCATTTTGTTTACTGCATAGTTATAACAAAAAGTATCTTTATTTTCAAAAATCAACATTTCTGTGTATGGTTTATCCATAAACAGACCAGAAAGATAGATTGTATTTGAAAACAATAACATGTTATCATTTAGGGTGCCAGTTACCTGAAAAAACGTGTCAAATATGTTTTTTTCAGTTCCGTTGCCATGGTAACCGAAATTTGAGTATTTCATTTGTCAAAATAAGTTACTTGATTTATATATAAATACTATTCATTGGCAATAAACAGAAACTGAAATACTATTTTTCTTATAGTTGTCACATAAATGCACCTATTTATTTGGACAATATTTTGACAAAAGAAGGCTTTTTCACACTCACGGTGGTTTCCCAAAAAATGCTGGTTTTCAGTTAAAATAAGTCGTTTTTGGAAAAAAAATGAATTTGTGTACACCAAAGTCAACAAGGTACCTGAAAATGATAATAACTCATTTTGGCCAAAAATTGCATTTTGGACCATTTTTCCCAGAGAGTGCCACATATATGCCCCATCAATGAAAAGCCCTGACTGTTTATATTAATTACACATAGCAAAGATAACTAAGAGATCCGGTCAATTACGGGGCATATTTCCATATTAAACCATAACTGTGGGGTGTACAAAAATGGTGTTGTGAATATAAAGCACCCCTTATTTCTGAGCATGTTTTTCATGAAGCAAATAACATTAGACTTGATCTTGTAACATTGTCGTTTAAGAAGTAGTAGTATAAGAAAACATTGTCGTGGTTGTTGCTGCTGCTAAAAAGCAGAAGTAGTATTAGGAGTAGTTGCAATATCAATAGTAATCATGGTAGTCATAGTAGTAGTAGTAGTAGTAGTAGTAGTAGTAGTAGTAGTAGTAGTAGTAGTAGTAGTAGTAGTAGTTGTTGTAGTAGTAGTAGTAGAAGTAGTAGTAGTAGTAGTAGTAGTAGTAGTAGTAGTAATAGTAGTAGAAGTAGAAGTAGTAGTAGTTATAGTTGTAGAAGTAGAAGTACTTGTAGGAGAAGCAGTAGTAGTAGAAGCATAAAAAGAAGTTGCTGTTGTTATAATTGTAGTTGTTGTAGTTGTTGTCTTTTATAAATAATATATAAAACACCAATTCTTAACCATGTTTTTTACGTAGCAAATGATTTAAGACATGATCTTGTAAATCTTTATTTGAATATCTTTATTGAACAAAAGGCCAATGGCTGTGAGTACTCTATAATATACATATTTACAATACCAAACATGACACATGAAATGAAATGGTCAGTCGTCAGTTGCGGTCATATTAAATATAAAAATTCGACATTAACAAAGCCTGGAAAATCATAGAAATGATATCAGATAATACATACAAATCATGTATATCATTTTCAATGTTAAGACTAAAATATAAAATAGTCCTTTTCTTGGAGTAAAGAGACTTTAGTTTAATATAAAAATTCATTTCGATGTCAATGTGAATTGCCAGATTCAAATTAATTGATAAATCCTGGCATGAAAACAGTTCAATAAATTTTGGAATGTTTGTTCTTTTGCGGAAATATGGTTTTATCGATCTTTATCAACACAGCCTGGTACCGGCTCTCCCATGTACTGTTGGCACTCCCACATACAGCTCACGGTAAATAATTTTAGAGGAAAGGTGTTGTAAGTATTTCGTTTATATATCCGGAAAATCTAAATCTTCTAAAAAATGAAACATATCAGTGCTCTGGTGAATTTATTATGACTATATTCTGCAAGTGTCACAACATTTCATCTTGAAATAAACAAACTACGGCGAGTTAAACGCGAAAGTTTGACTCAAACAAGTCAAATGTCAAAATAAAACGTAAATATTGCAAATCTATTTATTTCTGATACAGTATCATATTGCACTGTCTTCCTACAACAACCAGTTCAAATTCCAAGCTTTGATCTGTTTTATTTAATGAAAGACTCGTTTTTAAAGATAGCCAGTGGTTTCAAAACGGCACTCCCATCGCACAGGTGTCGAAATGTTTGGCACTCACCAAGTACAGCTACCGAAAAGTCGTCAAAAATTAAAGAAATGGTCAGTAATTTAGTTTTAGTATATGTGGAAGGTCGAAATACTCAAAGCAAATCTAAATAATTACTATGTTTCTCAATGTTCTAATATGTTAACAATTGTCTAAATTATTAAAAAACTAAATTACTGACCATTTTCTTCAAATTTTGATGTCTTTTCGGTAACTGTACTTGGTGACAGTCGATGTATTCAATTCTGCCATCCAGATATGAGTAAAATATCTTTCAGTCTTTGCTTCACTAATGATATAAAAATATTCTCGTTTCCACCTTCTTGAAACAACCATGCATAATTCAAGCCTAAATTTTAAAGAATGAATCTACCCGTTTTTACCCAATTTGAAATATCATCATTTCTTTCGATATCGCTTAACATCATGTTATATAGTTTGTTTAATAAGTTTTACACTAGCACATTTAATAATATATGCCCTATCAATTAAAAGCCCTGACTCCGTTTATATTTTATACACCTAGCGAAGGTAACTAAGAGATCCGGTCGATTACGGGGCATTTTTCTATATTAAACCATTACTGTGGGGTGTGAAAAAAAGGTGGTGTGTTTATAAAGCACCCCTTATTTCTGCGCTTATTTTTCATGTAGCAAATGATATAAAACATGATCTGGTGAAAAGAAATTTGAATGTACTAGTAGTAGTTATTGTAGTTATAATAGTAGTGAAAGTTGTTGTTGTTGTTGTTGTGGATGTTAATCAAAATATGTGCTTATTCCGATTTGTACCCACATATGAGGCATACATTTGTATATTTATGAATGTGAATATCTTTATTGAACAAAAGGCCAATGCCTGTAAGTAGACTATTATATACATATTTACAATACTAATAATGACACATGAAATGAAATGGTCAGTGGTCAGTGGCGGTCATATTAAATATAAAAAGTCGTCATTAAAAAGCCTGGAAAATCATAGAAATGATATCAGATAATACAAACAAATCAAGTATATCATTTTCAATGTTAAGACTAAAATATAAAATAGTCATTTTCTTGGAGTAAAGTGACTGTAGTTTAATATAACAATTCATTTCGATGTCAATGTGAATTGCCAGATTCAAATTAATTTATTGATCTTCGCATGAAAACAGTACAATAAATTTTGGAATGTTTGGTCTTTTGCGAAAATATGGTTTTATACGAGGGATGATCCATAATAACGTAGACTTTTGTCATTGCATCTTAATTTGAAACACGTTCGCAATAAATTATATACTAAATTAAATCAGAACACAAACGTTACAAACTGAGCTAAAATATTCATATATTTAATCGATTTCAAAAGTGCGTCGCGTATTTGAATATCCATGGTAACACGTAGGCGGCGCACGCCGTTGCTAATATACCTAATAAGAATATACCTGTCAATAAAAACAAAACTACTAGTGGAAAAAGAGCCAAACTTCGCAACGTCAAAGCACGGTATACAAATGATGTCATGCCGAAATTTTACGTCATTCTGACTATGCGATTTAAAAACAGTCAATATTTAAGAGAGCTATCACCAACGTTAAAACGTCAGAAATGTCGCTATCAGATCGCCCGGAAATACGCGCTATTATAAAATTCTGTCATGTTCTTTGAAAATCACCTCACCAAAAGCTAAAATAATTTAGCAGACGCAAATGAAAACTTCCGTTAGCCGAGCTCTAGTCTTTAAGTGGCACCAGTGTTCACATTCGAGTGAGAAATGAAATTCTTCTTCTAAACTATAACATAAAATGCATTTGCGTTCATTTCGAGGTATCGCTTGCGGTTTATGCCACCGTCTTGTTTCTATCGCAAGTCTGTGCAAAGATAATCTCAATCTTGTCATCGCTGATCTATATTTTTGAATTTTAACTTGTACTCAATATTTTGAGAAATTAAAGTTTGCAAAAAGTCTAAATGGTGAGGCTCTAGTCGATGTATTCAATTCTGCCATCCAGTTTTCAGCAAAAATATCTTTCAGTCTTTGCTTCACTAATGAAATTCTCGTTTCCAACTTCTTGAAACAAATACGAATAATTCAAGCCTAAATTATAAATAAAGAATTTATCCGTTTTTACCCAATTTGAAATATCATCATTTCTTTCGATATCGCTTAACATCATGTTATATGTTTGTTTAATAAGTTTAGCACTAACACATTTAATAATATATGCCCTATCAATTAAAAGCCCTGACTACGTTTATATTTTATACATATAGCGAAAGTAACTAAGAGATCCGGTCGATTACGGGGCATTTTCTATATTAAACCATCACTGTGGGGTGTGAAAAAAAGATGGTGTGTTTATAAAGCACCCCTTATTTCTGCGCTTATTTTTCTTGTAGCAAATGATGTAAAGCATGATCTGGTGAAAAGAAATTTGAATGTACTAGTAGTAGTTATTGTAGTTATAATAGTAGTGGAAGTTGTTGTTGTTGTTGTTGTTGTTGTTGTTGTTGTGGATGTTAATCAAAATATGTGCTTATTCCGATTTGTACCCACATATGAGGCATACATTTGTATATTTATGAATGTGAAAATCTTTATTGAACAAAAGGCCAATGATGTGAGTAGACTATAATATACATATTTACAATACAAAAAATGACACATGAAATGAAACGGTCAGTGGTCAGTGGCGGTCATAATAAAAAGTCGACATTAACAAAGCCTGGAAAATCATAGAAATGATATCAGATAATACAAACAAATCAAGTATATCATTTTCAATGTTAAGACTAAAATATAAAATAGTCATTTTCTTGGAGTAAAGTGACTGTAGTTTAAAATAACAATTCATTTCGATGTCAATGTGAATTGCCAGATTCAAATTAAGTAATTGGTCCAAGCATGAAAACAGTTCAATAAATTTTGGAATGTTTGGTCTTTTGCGTAAATGAGGTTTTATAGATCTTTATCAAGTTCACATTCGAGTGAGAAATGAAATTCGTCTTCTAAAGTATAACATAAAATGCATTTGCGTTCATTTCGAGGTATTGCTTTTAGTTTATGCCACCGTCTTATTTCTATCGCTAGTCTGTGCAAAGATAATCTTGTCATCACTGATTTAATTTTTTTAATTTTAACTTGTACTCAATATTTTGAGAAATTAAAGTTTGCAAAAAGTCTAAATGTTGAGGCTCTAGTCGATGTATTCAATTCTGCCATCCAGTTTTGAGTACAAATATTTTTCAGTCTTTGCTTCACTAATGATATAAAAACATTTTCGTTTCCAACTTCTTGAAACAACCATGCATAATTCAAGCCTAAACTATAAAGAATGAATCTACCCGTTTTTACCCAATTTGAAATATCATCATTTCTTTCGATATTACTTAACATCATGTTATATGTTTGTTTAGTAAGTTTAACACTAGCACATTTAATAATATATGCCATATCAATTAAAAACCTGACTATGTTTATTTGTTATACACATAGCGAAGTTTACTAAGAGATCCGGTCGATTACGGGGCATTTTTCTATATTAAACCATGGTGTGTTTATAAAGCACCCCTTATTTATGCGCTTATTTTTCATGTAGCAAATGATATAAAACGTGATCTGGTAAAAAAACTTTGAATGTACTAGTAGTAGTTATTGTAGTTATAATAGTAGTGGAAGTTGTTGTTGTTGTTGTTGTTGTTGTTGTTAATCAAAATATGGCTTATTCCGATTTGTACCCACATATGAGGCATACATTTGTATATTTATAAATATGAATATCTATATTGAACAAAAGGCCAATGCCTAAAATGAGACTAAAATATACATAATTACAATACCAATAATGGCACATGAAAGGAAATGGTCAGTGGTCATTGGCGGTCATATTAAACATAAAAAGTCGACATTAACAAAGCTTGGAAAATCATAGAAATGATATCAGATAATACAAACAAATCGAGTATATCATTTTCATTCTTAGGACTAAAATATAAAATAGTCATTTTCTTGGAGTAAAGTGACTTTACTTTAATATAAAAATTCATTGCGATGTCAATGTGAATTGCCAGATTCAAATTAATTGATTGGTCCTGGCATGAAAACAGTTCAATAAATTTTGGAAAGTTTGGTCTTTCGCGAAAATATGGTTTTATAGAACTTTATCAGGTTCACACTCGAGTGAGAAATGAAATTCGTCTTCTAAAGTATAACATAAAATGCGTTTGCGTTCATTTTGAGGTATTGCTTGGGGTTTATGCCACCATCTTGTTTCTATCGCTAGTCTGTGCAAAGATAATCTTAATCTTGTCATCGCTGATCTATATTTTTGAATTTTAACTTGTACTCAATATTTTGAGAAATTAAAGTTTGCAAAAAGTCTAAATGTTGAGGCTCTAGTCAATGTACTCAATTCTGCCATCCAGATATGAGTAAAAATATCGTTCAGTCTTTGCTTCACGAATGATATAAAATATTATCGTTTCCAACTTCTTGAAACAACCATGCATAATTAAAGCCTAAAATATAAAGAATGAATCTACCCGTTTTTACCCAATTTGAAATATCATCATTTCTTTCGATATCGCTTAACATCATGTGGTATGTTTGTTTAATAACTTTAACACTAGCACATTTAATAATATATTCCCTATCAATTAAAAGCCCTGACTCCGTTTATATTTTATACACATAGCGAAGGTAACTAAGAGATCCGGTCGATTACGGGGCATTTTTCTATATTAAACCATTACTGTGGGGTGTGAAAAAAAGATGTTGTGTATATAAAGCACCCTTATTTCTGGGCTTATTTTTCATGTAGCAAATGATATAAGACATGATCTGGTGAAAAAAAAACTTTGAATGTACTAGTAGTAGTAATTGTAGTTATAATAGTAGTCGAATTTGTTGTTGTTGTTGTTGATGTTAATAAAAATATGTGCTTATTCCGATTTGTACCCACATATGAGGTATACATTTGTTTATTTATGAATATGAATATCTATATTGAACAAAAGGCCAATGCCTGTGAGTACACTATAATTTACATATTTACAATACCGAAAATGACACATGAAATGAAATGGTCAGTGGTCAGTGGCGGTCATATTAACCATAAAAAGTCTGCATTAACAAAGCCTGGAAAATCATAGAAATGATTTCAGATAATACAAACCAATCAAGTATACCATTTTCCATGTTAAGACTAAAATATAAAATAGTCCTTTTCTTGGAGTATAGAGACTTTAGTTTAATATATAAATTCATTGCGATGTCAATGTGAATTGCCAGATTCAAATTTATTGATTGGTCCTGGCATGAAAACAGTCATTTGGTCTTTTGCAGAAATATGGTTTTATAGATCTTTATAAAGTTCACATTCGAGTGAGAAACGAAATTCGTCTTCTAAACTATAACATAAAATGAATTTGCGTTCAGTTCGAGGTATTGCTTGCGGTTTATGCCACCGTCTTGTTTCTATCGCTAGTCTGTGCAAAGATAATCTTAATCTTGTCATCACTGATCTATATTTTTGAATTGTAACTTGTACTCAATGTTTTGAGAAATTAAAGTTTGTAAAAAGTCAAAATGTTGAGGCTCTTAGTCGATGTATTCAATTCTGCCATCCAGATATGAGTAAAATATTTTTCAGTCTTTGCTTCACTAATGATATAAAAATATTCTCGTTTCCACCTTCTTGAAACAACCATGCATAATTCAAGCCTAAATTATAAAGAATGAATCTACCCGTTTTTACCCAATTTGAAATATCATCATTTCTTTCGATATCGCTTAACATCATGCTATATATGTTTGTTTAATAAGTTTAACACTAGCACAATTAATAATATATGCCCTATCAAATAAAAGCCCTGACTCCGTTTATATTTTATACACCTAGCGAAGGTAACTAAGAGATCCGGTCGATTACGGGGCATTTTTCTATATTATACGATTACTGTGGGGTGTGAAAAAAGATGGTGTGTTTTTAAAGCACCACTTATTTATGCGCTTATTTAATTTTTCATGTAAAAATGATATAAGACATGATCTGGTGAAAAAAACTTTGAATGTACTAGTAGAAGTAATTGTTGTTATAATAGTAGTGGAAGCCGTTGTTGTTGTTGTTGTTGTTGAAGTAAAAGCAGAAGTAAGAATAGGAGCAGCAACACCTAGCGAGCGTTAACGGTAACGAGCGCATTGTTAAGACAGTTAACCGAAACTCACACAACCATATAGAGGCTAAACAATTCTTGCGGAAGTTGACACAGGTTAAATAGAAAGGTGAAATATGCATATCAGGAATCGCCACATTCAGAAAAAACAGCCTCCCCACACAGTCAAGAAGAAGAGAGAGGGAGAGAGAATGGTTAATACAACAATCAGTTTCAAAAAAGACACCACTAACAATAAACAAAAATGAGAACCCGTATCGTCCCTTTACCATGCGTAGTGAGCCCGTTTCGTCATCTTTATATAAGAATGTGATACCGAGGTCAATGTATCACAGATCAGGGTCCAAAACATGACAAATGCATTGACGAATGGTCCCTTTTTCATTGCAAGTCTTCTTATTTATTAAGATAAAACTCGATCCAAAAATTAAGGTTAATAAGCTTCTACATTGTTTCAAATCTAATATCATCGCAATAGACAAAAACCGCCGTAGGCGTAGCGATTGTTGTTGTTTCATTTGATTGTTGACATGGGGAAAAAGCAGTAATGATGCGTTGAATCAGAGATAAAATGTAGTGATCGGAAGTTGGACATAAGAAATCAAACCAGCCAGCTAGCAGGATTAGGGTCCATTTATTTTAACGCGAAAACGGCATTTAATTGTACACAACGTTGTCAAAACTAGTCACAATATGTTAAATCACCGTATGAAATGAAAAAAATCAAATTTCCAGCCAGCCACGAAAACGTGTTTGACGAGCGTCGTTGACGTCACTGCAGAAAACTTGCATTGATAGCTAACTTTGAAAGTAAATATCTAAACAACTATTGGATTAATAAAAAACTGTTTGCGGATTCATGCCGGGGTCATCGTCAATAAATACCATACCAAATTTCATTAAAAAATTCGAAAATTCGTACCTTAAGATGCATTTGCTCTGCCAAACAAACAGCTGTTACAAGTTTAAATTGAAACACAACAAAGTTTCTTGACCATAAATGAAATTCGGTAATTGAATAATTCTACATTTGCAAGAAAAAAAGACTTCAACCCTTTAATGCATTGAAACACCTTTATTGCATGAGTGAACAGAGTAGATAGATCTAGATCAGACGACAGATCCTTGCAATCTAATGAGGATCGAAATTGCTTTTCACATTCATTAGATTATTTCTGATAAAGCATCCATGCCAGATGATCTGGATCTACATTGGTCGCACATACTTTCAAATAAGTATATATGGAGAAAATGGTGAATAATATTTTACACTCTGAAATATTTTAAATTCTTACCATTATATCGAAAGGAGTTTGTAATATCATGATCCTTTAGAATGGATGTTGGAACAGGCATATTGTCGACAAAAGAAATGACAACGGGCTTTTTCACAGCCACTAGTGGGTAAAACATACATGTTCGTCGATCTCAAGACAAAACGCTGTGCACAGTTTAAAGTTTTGTGAGGCTTTAGTAGACAAGTCTTGGACCGGTTGTTTTCTAATGCACAATAAAAACAATCTGAAGAAAGACTTTTATTATAGCGAAGTGCAAGATATGAGCAAATTCTATTAGAATCATTCAGTTAGAAAGAGCAGACTTTGCGCCCTTTTCACACGACCGTGGCATTTTTATAATTGGAGTTGTAGAAGTAGTAGTAGTAGTAGTAGTAGTAGTAGTAGTAGTAGTAGTAGTAGTAGTAGTTGTTGTTGTTGTACTATTTGTTGTTATTGTTGTTGACGTTTTTGTATTGTTTTGGTAAGGTACAGATAATGTAGTTAATAAAGTTTTTATAAGAAAGAGATCTGGTAAATTACGGGGCATTTTTCTTTATAAAACCTTTACTGTGGGATATTTAAAAATTGTGGTGTATATAAATCACCCCATAATTCTGAGCATGTTTTACATATATCAAATGACATAAGACATGATCTGGTCAAATAACTTTGTAGTAGTAGTAGTAGAAGAAGTAGTAATCTGGTTAAATAACTTTGTAGTAGTAGTAGTAGTAGTAGTAGTAGTAGTAGTAGTAGTAGTAGTTGTTGTTGTTGTTGTTGTTATTGTCTTTTTAACACTGTATAAACACCCCTTTTGAGCATGTTTTTCATGTAGCAAATGTCATAAGACATGATCTGGTAAAATAACTTTGTAGTTGTAACAAAACATAACAAAAGAACAGATAATAAAGAAGAAAAGAAAGTTATTGATCTTAAGTTATTGATCTTAAATTGTCTTAGCAGTAGTGAATAGGTTTTATCGAATTTAGATCAACTATTACATAGTTAATTGTCAGGAAGATATAGTTCTGGACACGAAGAAAAAGTTATCATGCACTAAAATGCACGAAGTTTAACATAATCTCGGAGTGGGTTTGAATATTGTTGCAAGCGGCGTATGGGCCAACAATTATCTTCATACTTGTATGTAAATAAGAAGCATTATTACGGGAAAACGATGCACAGTAGTCAAGTATACATAATAAGAATCTTTCTAGTGGCTTAAACTGTTTGCATAGCCAGATTTAATAAAGTGATATTTATCATTCTGAAGTGTCTCAATAGTCTATAAACAAACATCATATGCAAAGGAAGAATTACTGTAAAGCAGCAAAAACAACAACAACAATCACATTTATTGAACAAACACAATGTGCTTATAGCAAACAGAAAAATTATATTAAATGGTAGACATTTAGAGGCATAGTACAACTGAATGTTAACAATATCATTTTCAAAATGTTATTGGTTTTCTTTTACAGCTGAACAAATAAACTTCGCAATATTATAAATCGTTTTCAAATTCCCTGTCATAAGTTTTTTTTAAATTTATTTAATACTTGACCAATTGTTAAAATAAGGCTTACAATGTTTTATTTGTTAATTTCTATATTTAGGGCAGACTTAAATGAAATGGTACTCGCTTTCGTATTTGTTTCATGTTGCAATACTAAATTTTCTTTCTGATATTGGTATGTCTTCCTTTTTCAATTTCCTTGTCATACGCTGATATGTATTTTTGTGTTAAAAGATCTAATACGAATCTAATATTGTTTGAATTATTTATTCGAACATACCATTGCTTTTATGAATATCTAAAAGTATTCGCTTAATCGGTTTTACATCATGTATTTGCTTCCAGTTTGTAACTAGCAAATAGAGCGGCATCACCTGCGAACATTAGAATAAACATTTTAATTTCATCTATTGTAAATATACCTTTAACATTTAAGTTTATTCAAGGCAAAATATCATTAAGGAAAAATACGAATGTAAGACGGGAAAATCATATCACTTTGTTTCAATTTTTTATACGAGCTAAATATTTCAGAATTACTTACGAACGCTTGAAAAACTTCCTAGATTGATTTGGTTGCTTTTATAAATCATCTTTGTATTTAAATTTTCATTGATAAAGGTAAAGTTAAAGTAAAGTTTTTAAAGAAATTTCCTATTTAACCAGACTGGTCAGTACAGTCTCAGCATGCTATCAAGTTCATTGCCCTCTGATTTGACTTTGAAGGATCATAAAATAAACATTAGGTCACTCTGACCTGTAAATCTGCAGATCGTCTGATAAGCAATTGCTGTTATGAAAGTTATATCGTGTTCAATATTCTACAGCTACATCTGTTTAACTTTCTTACAGACTGCTAATACGAAAACAAATAATATAATAATAAGTCTTTTGTGAACAATGATAAAATGTGCAACTTTTGACTCTTAACCTTTTGTATAGTGGTTCTTGTGCCTAAAGCAAATGGTGCTCTTATTCTTTTTATTTCTTTTGAATTTCAGTTATGTATTATTTAAGAAAGAAGTGATTAGTGAATTGGAAACTGATTTGTATATTCAAGTTATAATTTAAAACATATATTTAAAAATATCACTATTCCTAATATTACTTTTATCTTGATTACCACGATAACAATGATATTCTTAAGAATGCACAACAAATTATCACCGTACTGTTCCAATAGGTTAAACTCATTACGAATTTTATAAAATTCTATTGTACAATGTTCATGTATCACAATAATTATTTTAGAATCGGTGTTTTTCCCAGATATGTTTCAATAATATAGATATATGAAAAGTGTTCATTTCAACAAGTATGCTCACTCAGAAAAGCCCATGATGATACTCAGATACCCAGAAACCCTAAATTATCTATCTAGTTGTCTTCTACTAAACATATCCTTTAAAACAAAGTTTATTTCAGCAAGATATCACCATAAATAATGATTGAAGGGTCAAACTGTTGGATGGAACAAGTCAACAAATTGAAAAGTGTTCATTTGGACAAGTGTGCATCACACAGAAAAGCTCATGGTGATACCCAGATACCCAGAACCCCTAAATTATCTATCTAGTTGTCTTCTTCTATTCATATCCTTTAAAACAAAGCCTATTTGAGCAAGATATTACCATAAATAATGATTTTAGGGGTCAAACTGTTGGATGAAACAGGTCTAAAACTTGACAAGTGTTCATTTCGACAAGTATGCATCACACAGAAAAGCCCATAATACACCCAGATACCCAGGAACCCTAAATTATATAATATCTAGTTGTCTTCTACTTTACATATCCTTTAAAACAGTCTATTTTAGCAAGATATCATCATAAATAATGATTTTAGGGGTCAAACCGTTGGATGAAACAAATCAACAAATTGAAAAGTGTTCATTTTGACAAGTATGCATCACACAACAAAAAGCCCAGTATGATACCCAGATACCCAGAAACCATTAATTATCTATCTAGTTGTCTTCTACTATACTTATCCTTTAAAACAAAGCCTATTTCCGCAATATATGACCATAAATAATGATTTTAAGGATCAAACTGTTACTTGAAACAAGTCGACAAATTTAAAGTTTTCATTTTGACAAGTATGCATCACAGAGTAAAGCCCATGATGATATCCAGATACCCATATTCCCTGAACTATCTATCTAATTGTCTTGAGAAATGATAGAAAACTTTTTTTCATGTTCTGTGTTTTTTTTATAATTTAAAAATAATATTGCGGGCATATTTATGCATATTTTTCATTCCGGTTTTCTTTCCTGTCAAGTTAAATATAATATCAAAGGAACACTATTTACAGATATTAAATATCTGCGGTAGAACAAATATGACGTTTGTTCAAATCTGCCCACCCATCTTTTTGTGGTCAAATTTTAGCCCAGCACAAACTTAATACATGACAATGAACAATAAAAGACATGCACAATATACTTTTTATAATGGTTCTTTTTGCTTTGATATAACCTACACAATGAATATCATTTTATAGATATATAATCACATTAGAAGCCATGAGAAGACATAAACGTGATGCCGGCGGTGAAATTACCGCGAATTTCATTTTCCGCGTTTTTAATTAACATTTCAAAATATTATTACGGACCCATTTTTTCACCTTTTTACATCGTTTTTTATGTTTTATATGTTAGTAAATAATATTATTTACTTACAAATGATATTTGGTCTGTGAAGGTACTGATATCTAATTAAAGCAGCTCTCCCCTCATTTTGTAAGAAGAAAAGCGCGCATTACACAATTTATTATTTTATTTGCGAGCTTGTTACATGCAATAATATTATGTTTCATACATCATTATTTGGGGTATTAATGTAGCTTTGAAAATAAGTAAAAATAAAATGATTATATTAAAACAGTAGCGTAGCAGGCATCGGAAACCTAATGTCGCTGATTTTGCTTTGTTATATATTAGGAATTCATATTCTTTTAATTTTCTGTTACTGGTTCATCATATAATCGCAGTCAGTGAACAATTACTACATTTCTAACGTTTTACCTAAAGTTAAAATTTAAAAGACCACGGTAACTGAAGGCAGATTTAACTGTTGATATTATAGCATCATTTGAAAGCTTACATCTTTGTCTTCAACATTTCAGTATTATTTTGCATTTTCGTGAGTGTATTCATATTATTTAACTTACCATTTAGATAAACATAAAATGGACCTTAATCTCTGACATGTACATTGCAGAGAAAGAAAAGCACAATTTAAAGTACATGTGTAATGTTTTCATTGCATTCCTTATATTAAACTATAATTTTTAAACTTGGAATGAAGACGAATACATCGTGCTCCTGTTCCTCAGCTGAACGTTTGGAGCGGGTGATGTCTGCTCATTTTCATACATGATTTTAGTATGGTGTGATATGTGCACGTTAACATTTACATTAAGAATAAAAAAAGATCTCATAAAAAGTCTACACAAATCATTCATAATTTTAATATAATATTCATATGACATTTCAGTTGATTGAATAGTAAAACATTGGATAGAAATATATTCTGTAATTATATTGTTAAAACAACAACATTTCAGTTAGTCGTAAATTAACTATATATTGTGTTTTTTTTCATACCTGCAGTAAACAAATGAATTTAAATAACCAAAATTAAATGCATCTTAGCGTCCAGGTGATGAATTACACCGAGCAGCGCATTCAGTTATGCGGTGAATAATGATGGCAAAAGAATAAGAATTTTGAAATGGTAAAAGTAATTATAAATGCCCTTCTAATAATATTATTTGCTTTTGTTTTATACACATTCAAAATTAGTTATTATTATGGCTACAAAAAGTACATTTACTGTCAGTGTAGAGAATTAATTTTCGCAGCAAAACCAAAAGTACATTTACTGTGTAGAGAATAAATGTAAGCAGCAAAAACAATAATCTAGTGGCATTCATGTGCATCTATTATTCAGTACAATAAACTTCAGTCTAAACTTCCCCGAATCACTCGGATTTCTTATCTGCTAGATGATCAGTATCCGTGAAATTATAATAACATGCTTGACCCCAGGAATCATTAATTTGCCCAGCTAATGCTCGCTCTATTAATGGCCGTATCAAATTACAAAGTAAGGTGTACTTGGTCAGTTTGGAGAATTTATCTAGTAAAAGAAATCATTGAAAGGAATCACAATACAAAGATTTTTTCATAACCATGCTTTCGTAAATTCATTAACTAAATTTATTTTTTGAGATCGCTTGAAATGATCTTCAAAGAAACAATTGTTCCATTCATATTCGGAAAACTCACTTTTATAGGCTATATGAAGAGTTTCAATTTCATCTTCGGTTATTTTTATATTTGACAAGAGCTCTTTGTCGAAGAAATCCGCCTTTGACATAGCCAATATATCCTTCACACTGGAGAGCATAACTGGACTATAGAATGATTTGTCATAAGATGAATTTGAATTTCTTTTGAAATGTTCTAACAGACATAATAATTTTCTGTGTGAGCAAAAAGAACTGAAGCACACTTTTCACACTAAATACTGGCTTCCCATATGTATTCTGGGCAGATAAATCCTTTTATGTATGTACTATATTTATGTTTTGAATCAATCTTAATTTAAATATATGACCTAACATGCACATACAATTGAAGTACTGGAAATAAGAATTTTGAAAAGGTAAGAGTAATTACAAATGCCCTTCTAATAATATTATTTGCTTTTGTTTTATACACATTCAAAAGTAGTTATTATTATGGCTACCAAAAGTACATTTACTGTCAGTGTAGAGAATTAATTTTCGCAGCAAAACCAATAGTCCAGTGGCATGCATGTGCATCTATTATTCTGGGCTGATAAATTCCTAAGGTTGTTTTTGTATTTAATATATTTATGTTTTGAATCAATCTTAATTTAAATATTATTATATGACCTAACATGATCATACAATTGAAGTACTGGGAATTCCAATCATGTTTGTATCTGTATTAGTGAGACTGAATTGCGAGGCTTTATATACAGGTAAACACAGGTAAAAAATATGGGGTGATATATATACTAACCCACCAGCCGCAGGTCATTTTTCGAAGAAGTCATGGTTGTTTCAAGTAATGGTATAAAGGGAACTAACTGTTTTTTCCTGTATATATAATTTCCTTCTCAAACCAAGTTATGACTATATTTTACCAGATCATATATTATCTTATATCATTTGCTTCATGAAAAACATGCTCAGAAAAAAGGGGTGTTTTATACACCCCACAATTTTTTAACACCCCACAGTAAAGGTTTTATATAGAAAAATGCCCCGTAAATGACCGGATCTCTTAGTATATATATATATATATATATATATATATACAGAAATATCGTCAGATATGGGGTCTCTGTAATAAACCTTAATCAGGGGTTGTATATATATACTAAGAAATGTGGTAAGTTACGGGTCTTACTTCGATATTATACCTATATGTGTGGTTCTATAAAAGTTACGGGGTATATATGGTACCCCGCTAATTAAATGTCATTTCTATGCACTATCTGACCTTGTTAGTACTATAAGCTGTAATATAAAAATTTGGTTTATGATAAAAAAAAATTTCGGGGTTTTTTTTATAGACCGAAAATAAATTTCGATAATAAACCGTGTTACGGGAATAAAGTTTATCGTACTTAAGAAGTCCGAATATGCATAGAAATGGCATTGAAAATTACGGGGTACCATATATACCCCATTACTTTATAGCACCTCACATAAAGGTGTAATATCGAAATTAGACCCGTAACTTACCACATTTCTTAGTATATATATATATATATATATATATATATATATATATATATATATATATATATATATATATATATATATATATATATATATATATATATATATATTCAGCATATAGCGAACGAATACATTATGAACTGATTCATGACTGCATTATCATAACATGCATTTGTTAAGGTAATTTGTACGATATTTGTTGCCAATGATATTTATATACAAGTCTATGTATAGAGAAATCTGATTTCATTGCAAATGGTATAATTTATAGAGTTCATTCGGTATACCCAAGAGCTATCCGAGCGATTTTCCAAATTAAATGTTGAAATCGAATGTCGATTTTGTGTTTAATGTTAATTGAGGTTACGAAATGGAAATCAGGGAATTGTCTAATTTGTTTACTTAACTCGAATCATATTCTTTGTTATCATAATATTTCCGGTTTAAATTTCGCGTATTTCGCGCATAAATGAATGCGCGAATTTAAAACCAAGCAAAATTTACACAATGCAATAATATGTTTTTATAGAAATTAATTGCACGAATGAAAGCCTGCGCGATTACCTGTTATATCGTAGTATATCATAAATATCGTACATCATTCTAGGCTTTTGTGCGAAAATTTAAATGAAATTAAATGATACCTTAGTTATTGAAATTAAATACAGTACTAAGTGAAATTAAATGATACTATAGTTAGTGTAAATGGTTAAATAAAGCCACATCATTACGGAAAATCGTCACGCTTTGAAAGTCTGGCTTATAGAGAAATGGGACTATAGTGCGTAGCTCGAGGAGAATCAGACTTAATTATATTGCTTATGTCACTCGATCGCGCGACGGTGCAGGTAAACCAAAGGTAAAATTCCAATGATGTCACTATACTGCGTCGCCTCAGGAAACCCAAGCCCAAAAAGCCTTTAATGTCACAAAAATGCGTCGCAGGAAACCAAAATTGATAGACCTTCGATGCCATTGAAAAACACTGGGAAAACTTTAGCGCAATTAACGCATCAATAAATTTTAGTCGTCAAACGTGTCAATTCAAATCAAGAACTTTTTGTTAAACATAAACACAGTTTTTTTTTCCAGAAAACTGAATTGTTTTCATTTTAGAAAGCTTTTAAAATGATCTCTACGAACAATTAACGGATAAGACTACATTGAAATGCTTTATGGAAGTATTGAAGAAATTTTTAATTTAATACTAATCTGTCCCAAAAATACAGTCTACATTTCAAGCTTTTTTATTATGTCTTTTAGTGAGTAACATATGTTATGTATCTCTTTTTAAGAAAATGTATAAAGTTTGTATATTGTTGAGTATTGATTGATTGCTTTCAAGTTTTCATCTTAAGTTGTCTTTACGGGCCCTCTTTTCCTTTTAGTTTGAGTTTTTTTACTCTTGCATTGTTTTATAATGATAGTCCCATTTTATTGTTTTCTCTTCACAAATACCGGACAAATAAAAGAAATTTACAAAAAGGTGGGTTAACTAAAGGCATCTGAGTCCATTATTTGTTTGAGGATTTTGCAGGGTTAACATTCAATTCCGATATATTTACTTGATATGCATATTTCGCTTGTTAATATTTTAAGCTTACCTTGGCGTAACACTTGAGGACTACGATAAAAATATTTAAAGTGGTTTATTATTTATTGAAGTGGCACATGCTTTTTATAGGTCCCTTGGTGTGGACTGCTACAGTTTTAAAGATATAAACTTTAAATTTTGAATATATCATCACTAATATTCAGAAGATAACAGTGGTATTAATTAAATTTTCCATCTAACAAAGCAGGCTTGCGGATGAAATGATCTCTTTTATCGTAACTTTAAATTTTGAATATATTATTTTAAATATTCCGAAGATAATGGTGATATTACTTAAATGTTCCTTCTGACAAAGCAGTATTGCGGTGATTAATGATCACTATTACTATTAACCGTTTTTTGCATTAAAACCGCCAAAGCATGATAATATAAAAACAATGTGATACTTTAATAACAATTTAACACTTATTATATGCACATTTCAGTTAAACGATTGTTACAAGTTAATTCTTAAATAAAAATGATGATTTATCCATATCTACTTTCAGTGCAAAACACAACTTGAAACTTCAGCCTAACAATGCAGGCATGAATAATAAATTCAATTTACGACAAGAGTAATAAAATTCCTAATGACCTATATTTCATGAAAACATATTACTATAAAGGTCATAAATCAATAATTAGTTTTTAACAAATCGTATTACATTTAGTTAATGATTGTACCATCTTAAACAATGACGTTCATATGTTAATGGAAGGAAAATCAAAGGGAAAAACCTAAATTTGAAGTTTTCATTGAACGATATCCAAACCATTAAAAGCTGGTATAACACATTTAACTCGAGGATCTACTAGTACATGTATTTAAAAGCTGTGTCAAGACTTCTAACAGTCGTACTGATTGGCATGATGATAATATATTTGCTGACCTTTTACGAACGCCTTACAACATATGCATATTGTATGAACGTATAAATAATCGCTTTCTTCTGATGTATTACTCGTATACTTTCTAATGAAAATATTGGAAGTATTCTAGTATTGGCACTAACAAACTAAAGATGAATTATTGGTTAATCATGGCCTTTAAAAATGAAGATGATCCTGTATGAAAACAATAAAACCAAAGAAATAGGAAAATGGTACAATCTATGTTTAACTGAACCCGTTTATTTGCAGATTTGCAGAATACAATTATCCAATAGGCCGCTGGCTAGGAACATGTTTGCCCCCCCCCCCCCCCCCGGGTGAATTTTGTAGACATGATTTTTTCTGAAAGCCTGTTATGTCCTGGATATTTTGCAATTGTTTGCCTTCTGGCGAGTGGGGCATAAGGATGTTACGGAGGTTTTTATATGTTACCCCTAAATTTTGAAGAAAATATATAAACTTTGAACCTTCAATTCTGGTCTATTCCAGCTATGATTTTACAAAACTTATAAATTTATATAAGGTTGAAGTAATCTATGTTTATTGATGTAGTTTTCATTTCAAAATTTTTGCTCTAATGTTATATATTTAATGTATAACATACATAACCCTAAAACGATGCAATTTAAGTCAGAAACTTACATGTAGGATTTTGATTTGTTAGCGAACTTAGGCAATGCTAAATCGTTTTGAAAGCTGCCTTATCAAACAACATGAAACAGTTTGTTTTTTATGAAAATCACACCGGCAAAAGTAATAATTTCACAATAATCTAATATGTTACCCTATTGCTAATTAAAACATAATATTTATGTTTTAAGATGAACAAGCAAAAATATAGTGTGTAATAGAATACTTGTGTTTGACAACTGTAACAGTTCTTGAAACTACGGCCGTAAAAAGTCTCCCCGTACATATAGTCAGTACTGTTATCAGTAAAATAACCCGTTACCGAAGTCATGCAGTGATTGTTACGTATATCGGGGCTATCCGATCAACCTGTTTTGGGGTTGCCCCGTTATGCTCAATTGGTTGCGTCGCATGAATTGCAAGGCTAGGCGCTGTCGCCGTGACGGTGCGGGTTCGCTCCCAGCAAGAGGCACTATCATTTGAATTCACAGTAGCGCTATTTGTGCAGTGTGGCGGCCGTAAAAAGTCTCCCCGTACATATAGTCAGTACTGTTATCAGTAAAATAACCTGTTACCGATGTCATGCAGTGACTGTTACGTATATCAGGGCTATCCGATCAACCCTTTTTCGGGTTGTCCCGGTTAGCTCAATTGGTTGCGTCGCAGTAATAAGTTTATATTAAACATGTTTAAGATTTGAAATAAATGAGAAAAATTTCGAATTGACAGCACTTCTTTTATTTCATACTTTTAACTCTATTGATTGCCAGTAGTTTGACTTGCAGACATGCTCAAACAATGTACATGGATATGCGCGATATATAAAATGTTAATGACTGAACATATTACTTTTAAGGCCGTCTTTTGTTAATTTAAAGATAAATTTGGTCTACTGCGGGGTATTGCTTTAGTGCATTCAATTCTTCCCCTTTTGTTGCATTTTTTCTTTATCTTTACGGGTCTTATTTTCTGCTTATTAATGCTCATTTTTACTTATCCTTACTGTCTCCATTTTTTGAATATATCAAAAATCTCATTTTCCCTTATCTTTACGGGACCCATTTTCTGAAAATACTGAATTCTCAAAAGATCATGACTCTATCTTCAGTGCATGTTTATTATAAACAACTATCTAAATTGATTTTCGAATCGATATTTTAATAAGATATTTTAGACAGGTTGAAACTTACTCTTTGTGAAATATCTCAAATGAATGAAACCTACGAGGCACTTTAATGGCATTATATCTGTTTACAATAAAGCTTTTATAAACTGACGGCACCCTCAGTTACACAATAATTTCATCTGCAATTTATATAAACTAGACTAGTCAGTGTACTTGAAATCTAAAGATATGATATACCAATAAGTCTGAATAAGTCTCAGCTAGACGTGACAAGGAATAAATCAACTTCTTTGTGGAGATAAAAATATGAGGAACAACTAGTCCTGACATGTTCAAACCTTATCTGAGCTGTACGTTAATTGCACTATCAAAATTAAGTTTTTGAAAACTATGACTTTGATTTTCATATTTAAACACAAGTAGACAAAATACTATTAACATATCACTATAACAGCACGTTGAACGGGCATAGAGAAAGATCTTAAGGCTTTCTTGTTTTATAGAAATCATAACAAAAATATGAAAAGTAGAACATTTTCCCGCATTTCTTTGAACACTCCTCAGACGCCGAAGTAATAATTGACTACGGGTTATGCTAGTAAGTATGAAGTATTTCGGCTACATCCGCACAACTAAAATAAGGGGCTCTCTCTTCAGAATCATCCCTACAGAGTTCAACAGCTATGACATAAAATGACTCAAACTAATGTTAAACTAATTCAATGAAATTTATAAGTTGATGGTTCGATTCCGTTTCTGAACTTTTGCTTGACAATGCTATCGGCTTTCTTTTTATCTTTGTGTGTTTTTGCATGAATGATTGTCAAGTTAATGGGTGTCTAGGAGCTTATTCACCCAGCCAACTTGCACTTGTTTATGCATATGAAAACCTGTTGGGGCCAGTGTGATGTTGGTGCACAGTAGACTTGGTTTAAACTCTCAATGGCAAATAGTTTTGCCACTGACCGTTTCAATGCGATTTCTTTTTCATTAATTGTTTATGGTGTCTTATTTGAAACTGATCATTTTATAAACCAATGCTCTCTTTTCTCTTCGTTTTTTTAGCTGTGTGGATAGACTGTGTTTTCTTGGTGTGGCTTTTTAAATGTGTTATTGTTAACGATTTTCAATAGCATTTCTGTGCAGCGTGGCGACCTTAACGTATATCAGGGCTATCCGATCAACATTTTTTTGGGTTGTCCCGGTTAGCTCAGTTGGTTGCGGGCATTGCAGGGCTAGGCGCTGTCGCCGTGACTGAGCGGCTTCGCTTACAGCTAGAGACACTATCATTTTAAACGTCTTAGAATGCAACAAAATTTGTGTAGTCTTCAGTTCGTGCAATAATTGATAATCGCGTTTATCAACGTTGACCGCTTAACCTTGTATTGGGGTTGTACCGGCTAGCGCAGTTGGTAAAGGCCTGGATAAATGTAGCTTGTCCTGCAGCAGTTTGATTCCCGGTCTATATATCATTCAAAAATTAATTTCACCAAAAAGCGTAAAGATTATGTAAAGACAAGCTGAATAGCTTAAAATAAATGTTTTTTCAAAAATATCGTTTCGTATATTTCTTTAAACCGAAATGTCATAAAATATTTTTCACTAGCTTTTATCTACGGGAACTAAATACATGAACCAATTTAATATACAAAAATAGGATTGTTTGCTATTTAAATTAAATATCATATATAATCTCAGTCGAATCATGCATTATTCAATCAGAAAAATTTCACTGTAGTAAAATTTGTTGCGTACTGTATTAAAGTTCATGTCTGGCTATATTGATTGACGTTTTCATTGTAACTATTGCATAGTCTGCACTAAATGGTTTAACAACATTGCATGCACAGCTCATAGAAGTGTTTGTGTTGAATCTTCTAGCAACAGCATAGCATTATCATTTTCTGAGGAAAAGATAAAAATTGGAAGATGGGTCCGAAAATTCCCTTTATGATATATTGAGCAAAGCTAACGTATACCCTTTTCCGCACAAAACCAGAAAAAATACATGGAAAAGGTCCTTGTTCTATGCCTTTATTTTTAAATAATGTATGATAGTTTTGTTGACCATCCGTCTAAATGTGTTAGTAAACACGACAGAGGACATATTTGTGTTTTCTGGGTGTGACCAATCCTCATATACATTTGTTTTTTTACTCCAGTAAACAGTCTTATCGGTAACTTGGAGAAGTAAGATACTCTTAGACTAGGAAACTAGGTTATTAGGTTAAACATCTTTTTAGCACAACTAATGCCACATTGTTATCCGATTATCGTCGAAATTGGTTTGACTGCCTCCACAATATCGCAAATGTGTTTGAAACCAAGTATCCTAGGGTCAAGTTCTAGGTCTGGAGCTCAAATTATGAAATATACCAAACGTTTATCTTATCATCCTCAAACTTGTTCATGGTGCATGTCTTTGATGATGCATTGGTCGAGGAATTCTGTAGTTTAAATGATCTCATATGAATGAACGGACTGAATTCATACCATGTGTAGGTGTATGTGCGTATACCTGTTTGCGTGTGTGTCTTTGAGATCATTATTCATTCATAACAGCAGTCGTTAGTGATCAGTGGTGTCCGTTAAAAGTTTCCCCGTACTTCAGTTGAATATTGATTTAATAAACTGTCTCTTGTTATCATGGGGCCTATTTTAGAAGATCACTATGCAGTCTTTATTGATGATATCTAAGCTATGAGGTGCGATATTGGGTTGTTAAATTAATTGCATATATATTTAACAATATAATTATCTTTACAGAAAACCACACCTGAGCAACAATCATGTCTCACCCATTTGACAATCGTACGTATATTATTTCTGCTTTTCAATATGTATGCAGCATAATTGTTGTGTTTGACGTACTGAAAAAATCGAGCTGCTTAACTCCTTGCATTGTCCCTGAACAAGTCATCATTATGTAAAAAATGTCGGTTTTAGAGATTAAAATGTTCACTTTTCATTGAGAAAGATCATATATATAAAAAGCCCATCATAAAAGTAACAGCCAACGTAAATCAATGTGTGTAGGGCCAGTAGGGACAGTATAACTCATTATTGTACTGCTTTTGACGTCGTTGTGTTTTCTTAGATCTGTGCATTAATGTTTTTAAAGAAATTGTAAATGTCTTACTTTGCATACTCTAACACCGGATTGTATATAACTGATAACACAAAATCCTGATAAATTTCAGACAATGTCGTGGATCGGAATATACTCCGACTCGGATTGAAAGGTTTCAGGCCGAACAAATCGGCAGTCGCGAATGTGGAGAATGGGTAATCTCAAAAAAATTAATTAATTAATTAATTAATTTATTTATTTATTTATTTATTTATGTCGTTTATTACGTTTATTACACTGTGGATATAATTATCGACATATTTTGTTAAGAAATTTGGTGGCTAGTTGCAAGTGCCAATTCAATGTGGTTTAGACAATTTCTGGTTTTAATATGCTTACGTATCATTGTGTTATCATTAAAACAAATATTACCGATGGTGAATGATAGGTGCTTACTTTTCAAATCTGATGTTATGGAATATGTAATGAATTGAGACGTCCGAAAGTCACCAAAGACAGTGTTTATAACAAATCATCAGCCTAGTGCATGTTGTCATGCACTGTTCTGTCTTCGACGGCTATCTGCGGTGATCACTGAATTCATATGGATACCATTCCATGGTCCACATGTAAAAAAAGTAGATCGCCTCAGACAGGAAAACAATAATTTTGACTGAACACATTCATAAATGTACAGTTTGGCAGAGATATGAGAATATAAATCATGCATTTTTTCCGTCGTATTACGCCATACTGGGACATAAAAAGAAGGCAGCGATTCTCAAAAGCGACTATACTTTCTCAGGGGTATTAATCACGTTGTGCAATGTTTTGGTGGCGCCCACCGAGACGGCATGTATTTGCTTGTTACCTAAACATTCTACCACGTGATTACTACCCCTGTTAATAATATCTTGAAACTAGCATGTCCTATTTGGCGGGAATTTGATTCAGTATATGCATTTTGGAAAAGCATTTGCGATGTTTAGTTCAGTTCTATGTCTTACGTTTTATTTGTGTAATTTAAAATTGATAACTATGTTTTTGTATTCTTTCAGGGTATTGGAAGTTAGAGCCCAATTCGACGGAAAACAGTATCTCTTTGTTTCGAACAATGGTGTTTTTCCTGCAAATGGACTGCTTGGAAATGTAACAAAGATTCATTATAGAAAAGAATAGAATCAATATTTATGAGATTGCCCAAACGCATATATTATGTAAATGTGTATATTTGTCTCGCAAACCGACAGAAATAAGCTATGGATCAATGTATGCTTGCACATCCACACATTCTGGTTCGGATCTTCACTAAACGCTATTAGATTGATTATATTACTTCTGACCAAGAGTCGAACAATATAGATCCAGAACAGACTGCTTGAATAATCCGAATCTACATTTGTCACCTATGTAATATAAGCTAAATTCCATTTAGCAGTTTTGATAATTGCCCTTTCGACGAGGAGAGATTAAGGAAATGTTCATATATTAAATAAACACATTAGTTAACATTAGTTATAACCCATATTTAAGCTGCTAAGAGTAAGTAACAAGTTTGCACTAAAATCAATTTCCCTGTTTATGTATAATAAATATTGAATGCGTACGATAGTTTAATTCTGAGAACATAAAACGAAGTTGATGGGTTATTCTTATAATTTATTGTGTTATATTTTAGCCCGTTGAGCATAGAGACTATATAGATGTTCGAACAAATGTGCCCAACCTGAGGACATTTCTGTAGTTTGGTGAAATACGAAAGACAGACTCATTACCTAACGTTACACGATGTTATTACGAAAAGCTTTTTCAAAAAGAATGAGGGAAGCAGTAATTAGATTCATTTTACTGGAGTTAGTTCAGTATCATGCTTATTTGTCTTGTGTTAATAAATTATGAGAATAGTGATTTTATTCGTAGAATTGAATGGCTAAGCGCTGTTGCATGTTCTTCCGGTTTTAGATTTTGCTGACCTTATGCGGAATGTAAACATGTCACAGACACATAAGTTGACCCATAAACGTATCAACATTCAAAAGGTTTGCATTCAATCAACCTTTTACTCCTTCTTACATATTCTAAATACGTATAACCATCCAAGATTAAACGAGTTCAACTCTTTCACACATTTTAAAATAATAAGGAATAATTTTATCTTAAAGATTTTGTCTTAAAGATTTTATCTAATAAAATCAGTGATGTAAACTACTGAATATACCCTCATTATTCTTTTAAAAAGTTACCAAGTCGATGTGTAATTCACATAATATGTTTATTTATTTAAGCTGTTCACATTCGACAACAACATGTTGGTTCCTAAATCCTGCGTTTTTACATACACCGTACGATTTAAGTACTATAATCGTCTCAATCCATTTTCGATTTCTCTTTAAAACTTCAATTTCACGCTTTTCAATTATGCCTTGAGTTCTTTCTATGTATTCATCACTGAACAAACATCCCAAATCATCAATCCAAATAGTGTCCACTTCCTTTCCGTCTTTTGCCTGTCGGATTATTACAGGCATTCCCTCTCCTTCTTTAGCAAGTTGAATAGTCGTTTCCACAACAAAACTAGTTTTAGAGTCGATTTCATAAACAAATAGCTGAGCTTTAGCTCTATTCATTTTAGGGACGTTTATTGCTGTATCAATATTCCAAGTCTGTGTTTTAGCAAACTCTTCTGATTTGGTTTTCGTCACAGAATATGTTCCACTTAACGCGCCACCGATTTTGACCATTTCTCCTAGACTCACTTCTAAATTTAGAGTTGACCCCAACGTGTAACCTTTCTGCATTTCAAATCTCGTGGTGTTTGATGTCGTGCGAGATGTTGTAAAGTTATAAGACTGTTCAACCTGTGTTTTATTCTCGTATTCAGAAAAGAACAGTTCCGTTTCGACTTGCTCAGGCCTATCATCATAAGGATTTGGAGACTCACATAAAATCGTTTTGTGTTTAAAATCAATATAACCCCATTGAATGTCAAATGTGTAATTTGATTGCGATTTAAACAAACGTCCACAACATCCAATGTCTCTTAAGCAGTTAAGTATATTCTCCACGCGTAGTCTGAAACGATCTTTTCTAGGTTGACTTGTGCGACCTTTTTTATATTTTCAGTTTTGTTCTGGAAATAGAAAAAAAAGACATTCAAAAGCAGGTAGAAATTTTAAAGAAAATGTAATTTAACCGATCAATACATTGATAATAAGACAGGGGGATATTAAAATTTGGTTTAATCTATTTTATCAAATTATTAGCAAACACTTTCAAAATTTACTCATCTATAAGAGGTTATTTGTTTGTGTATTAATTTTAAGTAAAATAGATGTTTATCTTAATTATATTTTAACAGCATTTTTTTTTGTCACTTTATTGTTTAATTAGAATGCTGTTGTTTTTTTTAAAGTTATTATGAATAACGTAGTAACAAATTCAGTTTTTTTTTCTGTAAATGTCTTTTTTATTCAGGGACATCAAAATAAAGTCTTCAACAGAGATAAAATGATTTAGTATAAATTAACCTTACAATTAAAGAACCCAACAACGTGAAAAAGCAATGTGCAAATATGAGAATAATAGACCAAAAGTAAACAAAAGAAGTTCCCAGTGAATTTCATCGATTTAATATCGACCCTTTTATCAAACAGGAACGTTACTAACGTAAATATTCCATGACATTTACCAATAATCAATTTCTTTTTGTCGGTTAAGGCATGCCGATGATAAATATAAAAACATTAAATTTTACTTATAATTATATTCTGTTTTCCAGCAGTCATTGGTCGAACTGGGTTCGAAGCATAAGTATTACCACGATTGATAGTTTATTTTATATCTTGTTGGAAAACACAGCAAGCAAGTATAAAGGAAATAAGCACGGTCTTATAATGTCATAGTTTCAACTGTACATCACAAACAATGAGAAGAAATAGTTTACTGCTTTGGAGCTATTTAAACAAGACAACTTGTACTTATTTGTTTATTAGAGTTAAGCATGGGGCAAGTGTGAGATTGGTGCACCCTAGAACCTTTTTCCTCTGACCATTCTAACCCTTTTGATTGTCACTTTAGTAAATTGGTTGT
The DNA here is from genome assembly GCA_038501625.1 of Corbicula japonica. Classification (NCBI taxonomy): domain Eukaryota; kingdom Metazoa; phylum Mollusca; class Bivalvia; order Venerida; family Cyrenidae; genus Corbicula; species Corbicula japonica. Next base: position 10,788,447 of record JAZAYU010000009.1, read on the forward strand.
TGTGTCTGTTTTAAAAAGATCATTTTATTACACATGCTCAGTTTACTCTCTACTTTTTTGCTGTGTGGTAAGGCTGTGTCTTTTGGATGTGGCCATGTATGATATGCACATTTCACCTTTTTTGGAACGGTTAGTGGCAAAGCATAATGCTTGATAACCAACGAGCTATAAGATCTATAGGAATTTGTTGCTATAGTTCTGCACTGAATTTAGTTATATCAATGTTCATAGAAGACAGTATTTTGTATAAGAAACGTTTATGGTTTTCTCTTTGTGATTGTAAATGCATCACCTTTACTAAAAGTATGTAAAATATACGTTTATTAATCATGTATAAATATTAAAAATTTCACAGGAAAAAAAAATTAAAACTGGAGACCAGTCGCAAATCTCAAGCATCTGATTAGCTGACATAAAGATGAGTAACCATTTCAACCAATCAGATGCTTGAGATTTGTCTCCCATCATAGTTTTATGATCTTGGGCAAAATTTTTCAAACATGGAAGTAACAGTTGTGTCGTTGATGTTATCTATTTTTAACTATCAATGTGACTTTACAGGTCAACTTCATGTTAAAAATGGCATTTCTTCGGCCTTATATCAAAAGCTTGTGTCGACCAAATCTGACTGTTGGCAACGTGGGAATACAGAAAAACTGGTGCACATTACGTCAAAATTTCGAATCTTTATGTCAATTGAAATTCTCAAAACAGTCATTTGTTGAAATAGCTTTTTCCGATGTATGGATATTTAAAAAGTTTTGATATAGGCCGACGATATGTAGAATCGAGGTATCAGTAAAAGCCTTCTGAACTGACAACCGATTCAAATGAATTAAAACAAATAAATTTAAAGTTATACAAGAAGCAAGAATACCTTGAAACACATTGTTGTCTGTATAAAGTCCAGCATGTATTTTTAAGTTTATGTACCGTAGCAGTCATAAATCTGCTTTCATTCTAGTGTAAAGAACATAACATTTTTCACGTTGAAATAGATCGATCATTATATCAATGCACTGATTACCCATGATCGATATTTGTTGTGGTTTGTTGTATTGACGCGCTTTATAAACTGAACTAAATTTCTTACATGTGTCTTTAAAGTTATATGGGCTTCTATTTCAAACGAAAAAATGTAATACTGTTACCAAAAGACGAGTGGCTCAAGTGACTATAACAGAAAACATGTGACATATTAATAAGTCTTCTCAGAGTACCATATTAACGTTTTATGCTTCTTGTTTGCTTATTTTCTAGCAGGATATAACTGTTGATAATCAGAAAACTAATTTGTTTGGCGTAAATCTATGAAATCTATGAAATTCGACATTTTGGATAACAAAATTGTCTGTGGGCAGTGGTTACTGTTGTTATAAAGGAACGTTACCGCTCCGGAGAGTCGGACTGTTTCAGATTAAGGCATCAGTCTCAAATCTCAAGGATCTGATTGACTGACATAGATACTGGTTGCCATTTCAGCCAATCAGATGCTTGAGATTTGAGACTGGTGTCCAATCTCAGTTTTATGGTCTAGAGTTTTGATCTTGTTATAGTTTTTTCAGTATCAGCCAAGCTTTACGAATTAACGAAGTAACAAAATAAATCAGTTGCGTTCTTTATTTACGTGTATAATGCAGAGTTTAAATTAATAATATTTTGTGGTTAGGTGTTCTGTCGGTGGTATGTGGAAATCAGAATGCATTTAAAACACTAACAAGCCGACAAAAAGGCATCAAGAATATTCTTTCCTTTTCGTATAAAATGTTTATTCAATAAAATAAAGACATCCAATAAAGAATTGTTTAAATCTTCATTACATTGATATATTATAAATAGTGATCGCCAGTTGAAATATAGCTTTGTTTTGCTTGCTTATTTACTTTTGTTTATGTCGGCAGTAAATCAACTATCGCAAGAGTAGAAAGAATCGTTACAGTTGTACGAAGTAAACTTATCTGACGTGAAAATCTGAAAACCCAAACTGAATAATCTACGTGATTTAATCTCTCTGTACTGAATGAACGGAGAATCATTGTCGTGAAGTTTTTAATTGATAACGACATGATAAATTCGTATTTAAATTTGACAGTCCGAAAATACTCAACTCGGCATTTATGTCCTTGTCCCGATTTCAGGATAAAATGCGTTAAGGAGACTCAAATACTGCACATGTTCTCCTTTCCTTTCCACTTTTTGTCTGCTTAGAGGCTGTGTTTTCTGAGTGTGGCGATTCCTGATATGCATTTTCACTTTTTAAAACCTTTTTATTTAAAATAGATGGAAAGGGAACTTTGAAATACCGAACATGACAAATATGAAAATACTTAAATATCATTTTGATTGAGCCAAACAAATCAAGGACTTTATTCCTGCATTAATATTCAATTTCATACTTAACTTCGTTTTCGTCACGATCCATACCTGTACAGAAATATCTTATGATATTTTTTCAATTAAAATTACAGTAAGTAATAATGATTGCCTTGTCCAATTGCAGATCGTTTTAAACCATAAAAATGAAAGTGGCAAAGATTAGCCACACCAACCTTCACCCTTGTCAACACAGAACACTTGAAACAAGCTTTCAAGTTTTTTTTTGAAAAAAACAACAGTAACAACAATAACAGACAACAGACATAACAAACAAAACAAACAAAAGTCTGTCCCACCTAACCGTGAAACACATTTTCTGAATTTATTATGCATCATTTTAAAAAAAGAACACAACCAATCGACGCAGGAAAAAATCCATGGGGGTGGTCTTTCCTTAGTTTTTGGATTTAAACACCTATAAAATAGTTATTTGTAAAAGTTTCATTTTCCCCATAGACGCTTATGTTATTTGTTTACTTCCATTTATTGCCGCGATATCTCACGTGCGATAAATTTCGCAACGTCATGAAGGGGCGGTTTCAACGTTCTTGTTAACTTAGTATTATGGCGAGGTCGTGTTAACATTTTCATCTCTGTTATAACACAGATGAATGAATAATGATTAAAACAAGTATGTCCAGAAAGTGAGTTATTTAATACACAAAGTGAGTAAAATAAAAAATCTACAACTTACTAGTATTTTCTTTCGTCATAGACATGTCGTCATTCTAATAATTATGATCGCACCGACATCGTTAAACTTGCACCAAAGTTCATTGACCTAAATAATAACAGTGTTTGATGACGTATTCGGAATTTTACTGGGGCGTAACAGGAGATTATACATCGGAAAACGAGACCGCTTTCCAATTTACAAATCGCTTTAAATATTAAAATTTTATGACGGAATGTCAACATAAACAGAAATCACTAGATTTTTGTTATTTTGTACTTGAGTTAAAGGTTGGACTTTGGAATCCTTTGTTCTGTATTTATAGATTTTTTTCTTTAAGAGTGTTTTTTTTTGCTCATTTACGAATAACTTGAAACGAACAGAGAATCGTAACATTTAGCATACATATTAACATTAAAAATAGATTTAGTGGGAAAACGGAAAACATAAACAAAAAAGATAGAAAAAGATATTGATCGGGAGCTTTTGAGAAAAACATTAAATGCAGACCATACCCCGGACAATGTGATTAAATGAACCTATAATCTGCTTTCCACCATATTACATATTAACTGTTCCCATGTTACATGTACCACACTTCTGGGAAAATAAAGATGATGTTCTGTTCTGTTCCGCTGAACTGTAGACGAGAACGCGAGAACAAGATTCGAAGTCTCGAAAACAAAATGCGAGGTCCCGAGAACACGATGAGAGGTCCCCGCAACTTGTTTTAGCTACCTCGTGTCGTCATGTTCTCGTCTTTTCATGGTCTCGTCTTCATAGATCACAAAAAGAGAGAACAGGATGCAAGGTAGCTAGACAACGAGGCGAGATCGCAAAAACACGACGCATCTTGCCCTTCCATCATGTTCTCGCGATCTCGCATCGTGCTTAAATTGCGATTTCGCATAGTGTTCTCATGATCTTTCTCGTTCAAGTTTTCTTGGTCTCATTCAAGAGGTCGACAGGGCGAGACAACGATGACCCCACGGAACACGGTAGAAGTCTGATTTAATTCTTGGACTAGGCACGATCTCAAACGTTCATTACGACGCGTACATTCTAGATTGCGTACCCAAAGTGCGCCTTAATTTAGCATCAGTACCTGTACCCGTCCGTCTATAGTCCTTATAGATAGAGAAATGGACACAATCTCATCATAAAGTAAATAAAAAATATCGAAATTCTTTTACAATGTCACGTTCCGTAGCGCAATTTTATTGATAAAAATAACACAAAACCGTAGATTTTAAGTTCAAATAATTCGACAACATTGGATAGATGCAACGTTGTACGTATGGTGGTATGTTGTTCTTAAAGTATAAAATAAAGTTCGATTTTGGTGATCGGCAGAAAAGTGAGAAGGCGAAGCGAGTCTCCAAAATTGAACTAAAAACCGTTTGTGCATTTAAATTTATTTATCATCGCTACAGAAGAGTATTAGTCATTTTAGAATTTCGGAGGCTAGGGCAAGATACAGCGGAATTTAATGATTATCCCTAGATAATTTTTAGGACGGTGGATAGATTCTATACACTGGACCACGATTCAAAATTAGTATTTTTAGTTGAAGTAACGGGGGATCCCTAGACACAGAGATAGACTCGCTACCTACTGAGCTATTTATGCTCCCAAACTCTTATTAATTTGGTGTTTGCAGCTATCGTTATATCTTATAGAAAGTAAGCGCATGCACCACATACACAAGAAATACGATGAATAAGCTGACTGATGTAGACTCCGTCCCGGCTCTGGCGTATTCAGTCTACTACGCTGATTTTAAAAATCTACAGGAAATTTGAAAAATCTTTGGCGAACAAACACATGTAAACAATGTTTATTTCTAATATCAGATTTACCGCTAGTTCAAAATGCTGTTCTCTAATTGTGTGCATCTTTATAAAACCATATGCCTTACCCACGATGCTTTACAATGTTTACACTGACCATCACCATGATATGTCGGACACAGGTCACTCATCGTTCATATTGTACCGCGTGGAAAAATTACAATCACGAAATACATTTATACAACGTAGACTTTAAACAAATTTAGACCTTTTGCGAAACCTCTACTACTGGCCTAAAATTAATTAACCTCTGTCCCCGCCCCTGATAATCGTAACTTTAGATCGTAAACCCGAATAGCGCATGGTATTGCAAGTAATAATTAAATAAAATCGCATTACTGTAAACGTAACTAAAATATATAAAAGCTATTTTTATCATGGATAGCCACATTTAAAATAACATAGCCTTTATTCCATAAATCTCGCGAACATTTATTCTGGAAGTCCCCGTTGGAGACCTCGGAAAACTTACTTCTTGCCCTTATTCGGTACCTACTATGCAGTATTGCGCGCGACTGCAATCTGGTTCTAGCTAGACTTTTCAGGCTACATTCAACTATTTTCTTGGAATGAGGCGTGGTTTCATGTAAGTTAGCGAGCGGATAAAATTCAAAAACATTGTCGATATGAGGATGTAAACTAAAGATGGCTTCTCCGATGCCATATGTTTGAAACATACTGCAGAAGGTTATGTTTCATCCCAGTATGGTGCCGTTTTTGACCATATGAGCTTCGTGATAATTTTAAGTGAAAATTCTTTATCGGAATAATTTTTCTTGGATTCCTGGTGTTCAAGGTAAGACATTTTGTTGTAAACAGCCTATTTCTTGAAATTGAATGTGACTAAATTTTAGCTTTTATTGACAAGAATCCGTATTATTTTCGTCAAGATTTAATGTTCGTTCATATCGGCATCGTAGACTGCATCGAATTTCCTTCATAGATTTATTTAAAAACACCTCCATTTTTATTTCAAATATTTAATGATCACAACTACGCGGATTAATGACTGTGAGACATCCCCTCAGCTACTTACTTTTATTTCCTTGGTAATCCGCGTGACGTTTGCCGGCAAACCTCCGACAAAGAGAATTTTCGAATGGCAACCAAAATAAACAATGTAAATTTCCCATAGGGTGGAAACAAACACAAATATCTTCGTAACTAAACAAAATATCAAAAATCTAAGGGAAGACCACCCCCATGGATTTTTTTCCTGCGTCGATTGGATGTGTTCTTTTTTTAAAATGATGCATGATAAATTCAGAAAATGTGTTTCACGGTTAGGTGGGACAGACTTTAGTAATGGTATGCTACCATCAAGGTATGGATAGTGGACGCTCACATTACAACGTCCTTAATATCTCTTGGGTTCATAAGTGATTTGTAATTATATATATTAGAATAATGCTCTCTTTCTCTCTTCCACTCTTTCTCTTTCTCTCTATCCCTCTGTCTTTCTGGCTCAATTTCTTGTGATGGGAGGCCGTGTCTCTGAATGTAGCTCAAAGGTCGAGCGTGATGTTATTTACATAAACAAAGAACAAAAATGATAAGAAGCAACAAACTGCATGCTGTCATTATTTTTCCTTTTATTATAAACCATTCTCGTTCAAAACAAATTTAAATACATGTATTACACTAAACAACAAAATTTTAGTCAACAGCGTGGTTAACTTAATAGTAGTTACAATATTAACACAATACTTTTTGAATGGCATAGGAATATCGTAACGGTTGTGGCACAGCGACGGAAATGTCCTATGTACCGAATATTGCAATTGGTATGTATGCCGTCGCATAGAACACAATCAACTTCAGTGGTACGGAATCAGAAAATCATACTGTGTGATACTGATTTACGAATCTGAGTCGTTGTACCAATCTCGCTGATGCAGGCTGTACTATGATAAAATTATTCATGAGTATATAATAAAATAGAAAACAAATCACAATATAATTAACGTATTTTGTTTGGTAACATTACAAACATTAACGTTACCAAAATTACTTGAACATATAAGTTACATTTACTGCTGTTAGGATACATTTACAAGCACACTTTCGCAAAAAATGTTACATATTATACAGTTATACAACTATTGGCTGATGATAAGGTAAACACCTTAATCAATGGAGAAAGTGGTGGATCCAAGAATTCATTATGGAGGACACCAGTGCCCAAGGTTATAAAGCTGAGAATGGAAACCAGTCTCAAATCTCAAGCACTTGATTGGCTGAAATAAAGACCAGTCATCATTTTAGCCAATCAGATGCTTGAGATTTTAAAATTGTTTCCAGCCCTGGGAGGATAATCCTCCCATCTACTGACAATGTTTGTTTCCTACTTCAAATACGCCCAATATTCATGTGCAATGTTATATATTATACCAAAATGTTTGAAGTCTATAATGTTTTGCTCTTAACATGTCGGCCAACTGGGAAGCGAGGACAGCATGGGCCATAGTCCCGCCAATAAAATTTACATACCTGACATATATAATAGTCACTGAGGGCAAACGCCGTGGTGAATTATACATAGGATCATTAAATTTGTGTTTTGACAAACAGCAGACGAGACTGCAAGTGTGTGTTAAGACATATATTTTATTTGGATATGCACAAACATAACGAACGACTGAAATTTTGAAGTCGAAAGTAGAAAAATATTTCTCACATTCAGAAATTTAATGCAAGATAATACAAATAGGAATAATGCCTTCTTAAACTAAAACATTTTTCTAGTGTTCCCTTTCAGATATTTTAAAATATATTTTTAAAAATATTCGATTAAAACCATTTAACCAAATACGTATGTTGCGTCAACATGCTGACTACTAGCCTAACAATTTCACCATCTCGCTTCTGAAAATAAGTCATCTGATTTTCCAGTGAGAGAAGGACGTTTTTCTTGAGCTTCTTGAGCGACCTCTTTGTTGATTTGATAAATTGTCTTAGATTATTTTCAACACGTTGGGGCACCCACTTGTTCTGCAAAGAATATAGTTACGGAGTTAAGTATGACACAAATAATATATATTCTGTGCAAAATACCCTTAAACTTGATAGAACTCGGTTCCCATGGAATAACTTGTCTTATAATCACACATTAAGAAATATAAAACAGTAGGACATAGTGTACACCAATAATACACGTGTAGAAATATGTGAATTTTATTAACTACACTTGTACTAAACTGTAAGAAAATATTATTCCAAAACAAGTGTTTTAAATGCATAGGTTAAAAAAGAGAAAAAAACAACAACTATATAACAGATTATGTGCAGTGTTTTTTGTTTACTGACTTTCTTTAATTTTCACATACCGCAGAAGAAAGTTTTAGGATACATTTTGTCATGAAGGTTCACCTCCGAATTTGCAGTTTGCTCGTCTACCTCTGTTGCTCGTGCAATATGACGTGGTTTCCAAAGATCATTCGTTTTTTTATTGGATTTCCTCACCCAAAGACATCTTTTGAAGCAAAAAAAACATCGGAATAATAAAATTACCAATATTATGTTGTTTGTCGTTTTTGTGTTCACATTTCGTACTTCGTCTGTTTCAAATATCACAAAGGGCGATTCAAAGTAGCAACTTAAAGAATAATTCTTGTACATGTATTTGCTTGCCTGGTGCAGTTCCCTTTAATTTAAAACTCGTTGATTCAAAGAATAACCATAATGATTGCTTTACTTGTTTCATTGTTTAAAACAACAGATATATTGATTACTAAATTAGATGTTATCTCAATCGACGAATATCTATCCTCACAAAAGGAAACACTGGTTGAAATGTTGGATATACTGGGCATCAAAATAGTGAGTTAAATTATTTGTTGACATAAGGCACGAATTGTATTTTAACTTAACATTTACTAATGCTAGTTGAGTAGGTTACTCATCGGACTACCAATCCACTAATTGCTATTTGAATTTCTCTCACACCGATTTCGCATTAACTTGGTGCGGAATTTTATGTGAACCTATTTTGGCCATTAAGCACTCTAGAGTAAACGTGTAGCACTTTTACTGAAAAACAAAATGCTAAAAGCAAGAAATTTGAAGCACAGTTAAATGATTAAAGCTTTACGACAGATATAGGACGCTGGATGCTTATTTTCAGATTTGAAAAAAAAGTATCAACGCAGTTCACAAATTTACCACTGTAAGATATTTAAATGAACACTGTAAAGCATTATTATGTAGACAAACAGATCAAGAGTCAATTTCAGTAGATTATTAACACTTATTAACTTGAGAAATTCAATCTATAGTTTGTGGCTCGGGTACGGTATTTGATATTTTAATATGAATAAAAATACGAAAGGTTTAAATTTAATTTTTGCACATTTTAAGTTCAAAGTACCGTCGGATTCGAAGAGAGAGCAGATGGTAAACTTTCGAGCAGTTTTATCAACCTGTTGGCAACGAGAATTTGAAAGTTACAGTGGAACAGAAGCTGTCAGAGTAAAAACACAGAATTTAGAGGATAAAATTTTGGCAAGTCTAGGTACCAATCAGCCTCAAACACAATCACTTCACTTCAACATTGTGCTGGACAAATTACGGCCACCATAAATACATGGGCGAATTGTTTAAAACAAACTGGATTTAATTTAACTTTTTTAGTTTCTACATCAAAACAACGAACTAGT
>JAZAYU010000009.1:10798500-10903659 GCA_038501625.1 Corbicula japonica
TATTACATATAACAAATACAAAAATACCAGACCCAATGTATTAAGTTAACATGTCTCCTAAGCAACAGGTAACTGAAAGACATAAAGTACAAATCATATATAATTTACTTGAATATATGGGTCCGCAATATTAACTAGCATTTTTTTTGCTTGGAATTTTTTTGGCTCGAAATAAAACAAGAGGGTCCATAGGACCCTGGGTCGCTCACCTGTCAACAACTGCTCAATGGTTGCAAGAGTTGTTTGCAAGTTTGGTAAAATCAAGTCAAAAATTTAAAAAAATTAAGCTGCTATTGTGGAGAAAATGTAACTAGATGATGTTCTATACCAAATATCTAACCTCTAGGCCTTCAGGTTTCAGAGAAAAAGATTTTTAAAGATTTACTATATAACACTATGTAATAAAACTAGTGACCCCCGGGGCGGAGCCATTTTCGACCCCAGGAGAATAATTTGAACAATTTTTGTAGAGGACCACGACATGATGACACATACCTAATACCAAGGTTCTAGGCCTTGTGGTTTAAGAGAAGAAGATTTTTTAAAGTTTTCCCTATAAAAGTCTATGTAAAACAAGTGTCCCCTGGAGCGGGGCCATTTTTGACCCCAGGGGGATAGTTTGAACAATTTTGGTAGAGGACCACTAGATGATGCTGTATATCAAATATTAAGGCTCTAGGACTTGTGGTTTTAAAGAAGATTTTCATGTTTTTCCTATATAACTATATGTAAACCAAGAAGACCCTACGGCGTGGCCTATTTTGGCCCATGGGACATAATTTGAACAACTTTAGTAGACATCCATTAGACAATGCTACTTACCAAATATCTAAGCTGTAAACATTGTGGTTTGTGAGAAGAAGATTTTTAAAGATTTCCTATATAAGTCTATGTAAAATGAAGTGATCCCTGGGGCAGGGCCAATTTTGACCCCAGGGAAATAATTTGAACAATCTTTGTAGAGTTCCACTAGAGGGTGCTAAATGCCAAATATCTAAGCTCTAGGCCTTGTGGTTTCAGTGAAGATTTTTAAAGTTTTTCCTTTAGGTTGCCATGGCAACCAGAGTTCTGCATGGAATTGATTTCTTTGAACAAATTTGGAAGAGCTTCATGCAAGGAACATCCGTGGCAAGTTTCATCAACTTTGGCCCAGGGGTTTAAGAGGAGATGTCATTTAAAGTAAAAGTTTACGGACGGACGGACGCCGGACAAATTGCGATCACAAAAGCTCACCTTGTCACTATGTGACAGGTGAGCTAAAAATCAGGGTCAATACTATTAAACTCTTTCATCCATATATACACATCTTTCACATATGTGCAACCAGTATAGATCCAGATCCATCTGTGTCATATGATCAGGATCTACACTGTTTGCATCTTGGTCAGAAATAACCTTATGAATCAAAAGGCTACCAGTGTAGATCTTGATCAGATGGCAGAGATGTGCTGGCTTTTCATGATCTACACTGTTTGCCCAGGCAATAAAAGTTTATCTATGGAATTAATTGATAACAAGAGTTATAAATACGTGCATTTAAAGCAGACAAATGCATATGAATATGGCTTATGTTAGTCATTGATTTTCCCACATATATTTGGTTATACATAACCTCACAAAATTCCATTTCAATCCTAGGTTCAAAACAATAACAAATTTATAAACTGCATTCTCTGCTAACTTCCCTAACAAATGTATATTGATTGGTTACTATTTTGTGCCAGTGTAGACTATCATGTAATTAAAACAACTGGCTACACAGTTGCCTTTGAAATATACTGCATGTGAAGCAGGTAAAGACAGTTACAGTAAATTATCGTGTAAAACATTTGATCCACTGTCAACCAAGTTCCTTCCATGTAAGACAATTATATATATATAGACCACAGTAACATGAATCTGCCTTCACTGAACCATTACTGATATGTATTTATGACAACTCATTCTTTGGCCTGTAAAACAAACACTGCCACTGCACCATCCATCCTTATATACCCTGCATGTCACCTATAATAGGCTATTTATGCGACTGGTTCCTTTACCAGTAAAAATACATTTGTGGTCACTGCTCCGTCAACAACAAACCCTGCAGTAGGATTGAGAAAGTCTGCAACTTCCAACTCATACAACTTCATCCATGAATTGATGATCCTTGTTTGGAAACAAATTAACTTATCAAACACTTTTCTTTTACCCGTGTCAACATGTTTACAACTTAACATAACCTTCGCCCATACCGAACACTGTTTATACATGCCGTTCTTACCTTCACATACCAATAATAACCTTATGAAAGGTGTCTTTTGTTCACCATTGGCTCGTGTTATAATATCACAACACACAAAAAATCTTAATCCCCACAAATATAATGTAGTATTCTGTATTAATTCTTTTGTAGGAAGAGTGCGATATGACAACAATAATTCAGATGCTGGCTTTATTGTTATTGTGACGTGAGCACTAAGGGCTGATCCGAATCCAGCGCCAACATGGAATTCTTTCGGACCATCACTCACAATATTTGTTCTAACCATGTCCAGTTCCAAACTCTTGTAACGTTCATAATAAGTCTTTATCAATCGTTTCTGTACAGTTTTCCTGTACATTCTTTCATACTGCTTTCCTACCACACTAGCAGTTACTTTTTCTGGTTCAAATTCACTTAGTTTCTCAATTATTTTGTCCAGGACGGTATCCATTGTGTATTTAGCTGCAAAACCATACCAGTTTATTAAATCAGATGGACAAAAGAAATCAGTTTCTTTAATAAACTTCAAAAGCCAATCTTTGCATAGCATCAGCATCCACTCAACTTTGTATGTATACGCTAGTGGCAATATATGATCAATATTTTCTCGCGTTATTTTGGGGGTAGTATTAGGCAACAAAAAGTTCAAAAAGTCAATAATTTCGTTTCGTTCAAAACCAAACATTGATATATTCATGTATTTGTCAAGAATCCATGGTTCTTGTACGAATTCTTCCCGGAACACCAAAGAGTGCATCCCCAGAATTGCTTTGGAAGCGTAAAGCGCTGGCCATCCGTAATGACTAATGTCAACGTCTGTCATCCAAGTTTCTAATTCGAAATCAAAAACCACATCACCAGAAAGCTTTCGCCATTTAGATAATTCTACAATATTAGTTTCTTCATCATCGGATGTTTTTCTTTTCTCCCGCTGCATTTTGATTTGCATAAACCGGTTTACATCCGCTCAGTTAATCACCGAAATGAAAAGTGAATACCGAAATGAACGGTATTGGAGTTAAGCTGCACATTTGACCGTGGCACAGTATGTTCATTTACAAAGTATTGCCATTTTGATCTGGGTTTCTGTCACTCTAAAAGAATTTAAAACTATTCGCAATTATTTGAAAATAAAGTACTGCCAAAACGCATGAGAATTGTATATTATATTTTGATTCCGATCAATAGTAATTTGTAGTTAAAATGTATTTACTATATCAGCTTAAGTATAACATAGAGGAGAATGAATCTGATCTTTTATAGTGTTTATTTTCTCCTGTAAAATGATTTAGCGTCCTCGATGGAATTCTGATCAGTTGGACTTCTAATTCCTCAACCACTATCTCTCACATGTATGAGATCAGAAGTTTCGATATCCATTCTATGTGTTTCAAACCTATGTAAATATTATATGATGTCGGATCGACATTTAACGAATACTGTAACTACATACACAACTGAAATACTGAGTATTGGATAAACAGTCAGATCCACTTGTACTCTTTTCCCAATAGAGCAAAACCTATCTGCAAAGATCACCCAGGAAAAAGCACCAAAATAGAATATGAAGGAAGGTGGTCTTTCTTTACAAGTGAATTCGTTAGTCGTTGTTGTTTTAATAAGTCAGTGAGACAAATAAAATGAGGTCTTTATCCAGTTGTGGTCTCGTTTTACAGGTGCTCTTATTGACAGATTTGACTGTATCCAGGAATAAAACACTTAAATGAAGCTTTACAAATTATGATAGAACACCTAAAATTTTCTGAAATATATAAGACTTTATTATTTATACTTTTAAACATTTGTTAGTACTCACGATATATCACCGATATTTGGCGGTCAGGAAGATCAATTACAAATCTTGTGCGACATGGACTGAAGATTATAGAACTGAGGTTGAAAACCCGTTGCAAATCTCAGGCATCTGATTGGCTGAAAAGGCGTCAGGTCCTCATTTCAGCCAATCAGATGCATTAGATTTTAGACTGGTTTCCATTCTCGGTTTTATAACCTTGGGACTAGCTCGTTGAATTTATTGTTGATTGTGAGACCTGCCAGCTCCAATCATCTGACCATTCAGAAAGAATAACAGATATCAAAAAATTATTCTCTTTTATTTTTAAAACAAGTGTTTTGTTCCTTAAAAAGATTTTTATTTTCTTTTATTTTTTAAAACAAATGTTTTGTTCCTTAAAAAAGTTTTCATTTTAGTTTTCTTTTATTTAAAAAAAAAACAAAACTAATGATTTAATCCATCTTAAATTCTTTATTGCATTGTAGTGTATACAGACTTAGCAATCTATTATATGCTTCAATAAGAGGAAGCCGAGACTTTACACTGTTTGGATGGAACAAACCATTTGGTGGTCTTCTCTAGTGCTTTTTCCGAATGAAAGTTGGTAAATGGATGTGTAAAAAATTCATTGTTCTGTAGCAGTGTCCTAGTTCATTAAATTGAAAGCATTTTCAAAGCTCAAGCTTATGTTTGGTCACGTTGGAAACTACGCATGGTTTTACAGAAAGGCTGTTGGATATATCAAACGGGTATCTAGTGGCAAACCTATTATATTTGACCAATAAAACAATATTCTAAAACTAAACTAACATGAGTTAAAAGAATGAAAAAACTCTAGCTTTTGACAACTATAATTTCAACTGTTTATTTTTGAGACTTGTAAAAATTGCAGCCATTCTGTTCAAATAAATTTTTGATTACCATATATCTTCCAAAAAACCACTCCAGTCAAAGATCTAGAAACAATTAAGATTGCGTATCAGTCAGAAAAACTCCAGATCAGCATCTTTGTTGATCACCGAGGCGATTGGTGCAAGGTGCACTTCCGGCAACATGTTAAACTAAGGGACCTGATGAATGAACCTCAGATTGTAGAAAAGCATCTAGGCCCAAGATCATAAAACTGGTATTGAGGACCAGTCTGAAATCTCATGCAGCCAGTTACTTTGAAAATTACATCATTTACGGCACCAGTGATTAGGGCAGACAGCTACTTGATCACTTTGAAACTTAAATGTTTTAAAAGCAATAATGAAATGTAGATGTAAATAACAGGATATACTAATGTATGTATGCAAATAGACGAATGTGGATGTGTTGTAAGTTAACATGTGAAATAAAACATTTAAGTTGTTCAATATCCTTTATTTGTTCCCAATTTAAATGTACTAGTATGTAACTGAAATGTATTTAATTACTTTTGCAAAGTAATTATAATTTAATAAATTACATTTGGGAAAGATGTACTCATAATTGCAATTAAAGAATTTACTATGTAATTGTAATTTAATTAATTACATTTCAAAGTAATTGACCCCAAGTCTGACATGTATTCACTTTTTAACCCATTAGTGACCATCGTAAATCCAGAAAAGCCCACTCATCCCTGTCATCTGATCTGGATCTGCTCTGGTTACATTTTGGTCAGAAATTACCTAATAAATCAAAAAGCAAAGTGCAGATCCTGATCAGATGACACAGTTGTGCCAGCTGATCTGGATCTACACTGTTTACCTAAGCAATAAAGGTGGAAAAGGGAGTAAAAAGGTAAGCTGCAGAATCTGCTTTCAAAATAGAAGGTCAAAGGATCATGGAAGCTGGGTATAGTGATAAATCAATGTTGAAAATATTTTTAAAGAAATTTATTTAGTTCCACAAATAAAAATAATAAAATTAAGCAAAGATCAACATTTTAACAAAACTATATCAATATTTCATGGAATTCAGGATATCATTTTCAGTTATTTCCCACATCCAATAATGATATACAGTCATGGCCTTAATTTAAATTTTTAATGTGGGATAATGGAGAAAATATTTTTATGAACTCCATTTATACCACACATTTATGAATAATAAAATATAGCCTAGGCCTAATGAAAAATTTCAAAGAGCATGTCACAGATAGTTGGTAATTAAATAACCAACATCTAGCCAACTGGGAAAAATATTTTCATGTGGTGCAGTTACACTTTACTCCATATATACACATTTTATCGAAGGTGAGACCAGTGTAGATCCAGATCAGCTGGCACATCTAATTAGAATCTGAACAGTTTGCTTTTTGGTCAGAAATTACCCAATAAGATAAAAAGTGCTGTCTTATTTGAATCTACACTGTTCTCCCATGCCATAAAGGTGTATATACGAAGGAAAGAGTTAACACTACACACACTGATGATAAATAAATAGGATTTTGATCTATATTTGAAAAAGTTGGTCACTTGTTCCAGGACTTAATGAAAGTTTTAATTGAACATCAGAAAATTAATAATAGAAATTTTTTAAATTTTAATTAATCTGCCGTAGTTAATATAAATACTTATATCAAGCACATATTTTAAATCAAACATTTCTAAGCATAAAAAGTTCAATTTTGATATGTCAAATATATAAACCAAATTTCAACTTTATATCTCTTATAGAAATTTAAATACAAGCCGATCCTAATACTTGAACCAAATACAACCAACCCCAAGTGTAATGCCTTGTTTTTTGATAAACAAGAGGGCCATGATGGCCCTGTATCGCTCACCTGAGTACAAAAGTACTTTCAGCTTTACCCCAGGGCCAACATTTAAATAATGCTGGTAAAGGGTCTCTTTACAATACTCAACACGAAATATCTAAGGTCTAGTCGCATTAGTTTCAGAGAACAAGGGGTGTAGTTTGACACTAGCAAACATTCTACATGTCTTCAGTTCTTACTATTTAGCTCTATGTAAAAATTGATAAGCCCCTGGGTGGGGCCAATTCGAGCCTGGGGTCATGATATGTATAAACGTGGTAAAGGTCCACAAAGTGATGTTACATGTAAAAATTCTAAGCTCTATGTGTTATGGTTCTAGAGAAGAAGACTTTTACAAGATTTTTCCTATATAATTCTATGTAAAATGGGCGACCCCTGTGGTGGGGCCAATTTTGACCAAGGGCCCATAATTTGAACAACTTTGTTAGAGGTCCATTAGACAATGCTTCATGCCAAATATTTAACCTTTTGGCCTTACAGTTTCAGAGAAGAAGATTTTTTAAGTTTTTGCTATATATTGATATAAGGAAAACCCATGACCTCTGGGGCGGGGCAAATTTTGACCCCAGGGCCATAATTTGAACAACTTTGTTAGAGGTCCATTAGACAATGTTTCATGCCAAATATCTAACTTCTAGCCATTTGCTATATATTTATAAGGAAAACACATGACCCCACCCAGGCGGGGCCAATTTTGACCCCAGGGCTATAATATGAATAATCTTGGTAGAGGACCACTAGGTGATGCTACACACCAAATATCAAAGTTCTAGGCCTTACGGTTTCAGAGAAGAAGATTTTTAAAAATTTCATGTTCAAAATTTATTTTTATCCTCTGTGACCTAGATAGGCAATGGACTGGAACCATTTGAACAATTTTGGTAAAGCTTTATGCAAGTAACATTCCTGCCAAGTTTCAGAAAGATTGGCCCAGGAGTTCAGGAGAAGAAGTCGTTTGAAGAAAAAGTTGATGACGCACGGACGGACGACGGACATCAGGCGATCACAAAAGCTCGCCATTAGCACTTGATGCTCAGGTGAGCTAAAAACAACAACAGTAATTGCTTATATCACTGTATGCTTACTAAATTAGTTTAATATTTAATCCATATCTACGCATTTTTATGTGCATATGAGTAGTGTAGATCCATATCAGCCTGAACATTTGGGCCATCTGATATGAATATGCACTGGTCAAACCTTTTCAGAAATTACCACACAAATCTACAAGCTAAAAGTGTAGATCTTGATATGATGGCCAAGATGTGTCAGCTGATCTGGATCTACACTGTTCACCTATGCAATAAAGGTGTATCTATGGAGTTATGAGTTAAGTACCATTAATTTAATTAGGAGTGGCATCATATGACACCAAAGTTACAACATGTGGATAAATATGTCAGCATGGGAATCTACATCAGTAAAATGTTACAATGTTTAAATAAAATGTAAAAATAACAATTACAAATAATCAAATAAAAGTGTAAAAATAAACAATAAAAATGTTTACAATTTGTTCCGACTGTCAGATAAAGTTCATATTAAACTGACATTAAAACATTTATTTTGTGGATATTAAATGAAATGGTGTTTCTGGTGATATTTTTGTCATTTTAATATAATTATAGTATAATTGGTAAAATTTAACAGTTATACTTTATTTTATTATATCATATACCCTATGAATTTAAAGCATTCTGATTGGTCGAGACATCCGTACTCGCGAGTCCGAAAAAAAGTGATAACTACCCCGGGAATTAATAACTACCTTTGCTATCATCATCATCATCATCATCATCATCAGAATGCTTTAAATTCATAGGGTATATGATATAACAAGTAAATACT
The DNA here is from genome assembly GCA_038501625.1 of Corbicula japonica. Taxonomy (NCBI): domain Eukaryota; kingdom Metazoa; phylum Mollusca; class Bivalvia; order Venerida; family Cyrenidae; genus Corbicula; species Corbicula japonica. The sequence goes on from JAZAYU010000009.1 coordinate 10,807,141, forward strand.
AATGTTGAGGTCGATATGTAGTTTTGCGGACCTGGGTAGTGTGATATCGACCTCAGACTTCGTCCTCCGTCAATATCACACTACCCAGGACGGCAAAAATACATATCGACCTCAACATTACTATTTATTTGTAAAATAATAACATGGTCTCCCTAACTTTATTACATCATTTCAAGGAATAATATCAACATCCCAAAGACATGTTTTTGTGACATACCCCAAATAACTCTTTGCAAGGATAACAATGTTGTTTGCCTATGTAACATATTGTAATAATAATAACAGAGATTTGTGTATCTTTATGCACTTTATTTAAACTTTTTTTAATATTTCAATAAGAATACATTCAGGTAAAACTAGAATTTGTAGAATTTATAGTTGCAATAGTAAGGGGCATAGCATATAACTCTGGATATGACAATACACTGGTCACCCATATGAAAAACAGCGTTGAGTAAAGGGTAAACAATTTGACAGAAACAAAATAAGAGACACAATTTTTGAATTCTAAGTCAATTTACCACTACCAGTATTCTTAAAAAGAATCTCTAAACATGTAGAGTAGTAGATCTAGACACATCTCAAAAATGCATTCATATTTTTACCCAAATGTTCATTTTACACAATCGGCTACTACAGACCTGCTGTTAACTAAGATATTTCGATCAATAACTGAGAATGCTGTTTTGTCAACCTGACAGTTGATGTGCCTTCAAGTATAAGGAAATGCTGCATCTTAAATCCTGAAAACACTGTTTCATAACTCCAACATTTGCTTCAGTAAACATATCAGTAACAATTCCTTAAATTATCTATCAGCATGCTCTTACAAAAAGTTAGACTAGATAACACAACATGTCAACAAAAATACAGGGTTTTGGAGAATTATAAAGTTGACACTGGAAATTAGTATTTTGACACAACTCTTCCATCTGCAAAATTTTTGCAGTGATTGCATAGTTTCATCTTAATGCTTAACTACATTGGATATGTTTATATCCCTTGGGCTAAGGGAAGATCCAGATCAGCCAGGACATCCTTTTCATCTAATTAGGATCTCCACTGCCTGCTTTCCAAATCATTAGGATACATCGACCAAGAAGTTACTTGTGTAGATCCATATCAGATGGTTTGAATGTGCCAGCAGTTGATTTGGATCTCCACTGGTCGCACATGTGAAAAAAACAACAACATATATATGAAGTAAAGGGTAAAAATGTGTTTCTCGTTGTACTGCAATGAGTATGAGAAGACATGAAATATTTTATGACAGCTCTTTATACTGACAAAAGTTCTTAACATGGATATAATAATCGCTTGAATACTGTTCCAAGATGCCTCCTATTTGTAGATGCAGTTAGAGGAAGTTTTTGACAATTCTTGTAGCTAGTCGAAGCCAGATAGGCACATATCTGTCTGGTTGCTGAAATGTTTGCCGTGTGACTTTTGTTGTCATTTGATACAGTCGCTCATGTTCCTGAAAATATCAAATCTATGTTAATACTATGATATAAAGGAGACAAAGTTTTCATGTCACACATTTCATTTAGCTTGTGTAACTGTGGATGCACTTCAGGTTATAAAACTGAGCATGGAAACCAGTCTCAAGTCTCAAGCATCTGATTGGCTGAAATGGCGACCAGTCGCCATTTCAGCCAATCAGATGCTTGAGATTTGAGACTGGTTTCCAATCTCAGCTTTATAACCTTCATCCCATGGGATATGACTTGTATCCCATGTGCATCCATTGTAATCTAAACTTATTGCTTCATGGTCATATATATAAACATATATTAACCCTTTCCTGTATAGATACACCTTTATTGCTAGGGCGAACAGTTTAGATCAAGATCAGCCGGCACATTCGTGCCGTCTGATCAGGATCTAAACTGTTTGCTTTTTGATTCCTTATCTTATTTCTGACCAAAATGCGACCAGTGCAGATTGTGATCAGACGGCACGGATGTGCCGGCTGATCTGGATCTACACTGGTCGCACATGCGTAAAAATGCGTATATTAGAGGAAAGGGTTAAATAAATCTAAAGCAACTACAGTAGTGCTAATACTGATCAGACTGCATACAGCTAAATCATCACTAATGGCAATGTACCCCAGCCGGAGAACTGAAAAACCAAATATCTTTCTAATGAGCTATCTTAGTTCAAGTTTGCAAAAAATACAAAAACTTGATTTTTGTTACATTTCACTTGATGAGGAATTTTAGAACTTGAACCTGTGCCAACCTTCTTTAATCGTTAACCAGTGTAGATTTGGATCTGCACTGGTCACATCTTGGTCAGAAATAACATAATAAATCAAAAATTGAACAGTGCAGATCCTGATCAGATGATATGGATAAAGATGTGTATCTATGGAGTAAATGGTTAACAGGTCAAGTCCGTCCTACTGGGTTATCCATGCAGCCTACAAATGATCTTTCTTATGAAATAATCAATAGCTTCCGGTGATTTATCGCAGGATAAATCATTGGGCGGAGATCAGATGCATTAGGACCTACGCATCTGAATGACGCCACAGGATTTATCCTGCTATAAATCATTGGAAGCTTTTGATTATTTCAATTTTAACACAACATATCTGACTGAACAAATAATTTTAACGCAATTTCAGCGTGTTATTATAAACACAAATGGGTTATAAGGTTGGCTGTTAGTGTGTAATAAATCACAGCAAATTCATTGCAAAAAACATGTAGTCGTGTTAGAATAAATCTGATATTTTTGACAAAATTTTACAATATCAAATGCTGTCACCTACCTGTTGAAGTTGTTGTTGTAGTGAGGGATTTGATGTGACAACAGCCACCTGACACTCCAAATCTCTGTGTACAGATCTGTAGCCTGAATATACAAGTAGTTCCGTACATTACATTCCACTTAATTGAATAGCGGTTATTTGAATATTTCGCTTAATATAGTAGAATATTAAAACACAAAACGATTTCTATCTATTTCTATGCTAAAAAATCTCTTTATTTGAATAGGTGTATTGAGATGACTTTTAGTCAGAAACAGCTAGACAACCCATTCTAAGATAAGACAAGTTCATACTTAAAGGAAAACATATCGCTGTGTTATTGTATGAACTCATGTTTGAACCAGGGTAGACACTTAATGTTCTAACTGGTCTTATTGCATTTTCTTCTAAACATTATATATTTTTACTAATGTTTACTGCAATTTATATTTATTACCACTCACCTGTCAACTCTATATTGTAATTTCAAGGAATAATAACAGCATCCAGCAGACACAACAGGCAGGACAAGAATTTAACCTTCTAGAATTAGTAATTTGTAAGATTCATGAATTACGGTGTCATACTTTCAAAGTCCTTACATGTACTAAACTTAAGAGAACCAATGACCAAAGAGTGATGCTGTAAGGTGAGCCAGTTAACAATCTTACATCTTAGGTATAACAAACAATGTGATTACAGTCATGTTCAGCCTCTGGTGTTATACCAAACACCTTTATGTACCTAATTTAGGTAAACTACTAACCAAAGTTAGGCAATGAGATCAATTTTATCACAGGCGTGAGCTTAGGTTAGGTGAAATACTTACCCTAAGTTAAGTGATCAGATCAATATCATCACAGGCAGGTTACAGTAGGGTTTTACCTAACACCTTTATGTACTTAGGTAAAGTAAACTGCTTACCAAAGTTAGGCGATCCAATCAATGTCATCACAGGCAGGTTACACTCAGATAGGTATTACCTTACACTTTTATGTACTTAGGTAACGTAAACTGCTTTCCAAAGTTAGGCGCTCTGATCAATGTCATCACAGGCAGGTCACAGTTAGACAGGTGATATGTACCAAACACCTTTATGTTATTAGATAAAGTAAACTGCTTACCAAAGTTAGGCGCTCTGATCAATGTCATCACAGGCAGGTCACAGTTAGACAGGTGATATGTACCAAACACCTTTATGTACTTAGATAAAGTAAACTGCTTACCAAAGTTAGGCGATCCGATCAATGTCATCACAGGCAGGTTACACTCAGATAGGTATTACCTTACACCTTTTTGTACTTGGGTAACGTAAACTGCTTACCAAAGTTAGGCGATCCAATCAATGTTATCACAGGCAGGTTACAGTCAGATAGGTATTACCTTACACCTTTATGTACTTGGGTAACGTAAACTGCTTACCAAAGTTAGGCAATCCAATCAATGTCATCACAGGCAGGTTACAGTCAGATAGGTATTACCTTACACCTTTATGTACTTGGGTAACGTAAACTGCTTACCAAAGTTAGGCGATCCAATCAATGTCATCACAGGCAGGTTAAAGTCAGATAGGTATTACCTTACACCTTTATGTACTTGGGTAACGTAAACTGCTTACCAAAGTTAGGTGATCCAATCAATGTCATCACAGGCAGGTTACAGTCAGATAGGTATTACCTTAAAACTTTATGTACTTGGGTAACGTAAACTGCTTACCAAAGTTAGGCGACCCAATCAATGTCATCACAGGCAGGCTAGAGTCAGACAGGTAATACCAAAGACCTTTCACATGGAATGTCCAGTGTGGCTTGTAGTATTCATATATTGAGATACGACCATGCTGACAACTTGTACAAGTTTGATCATAAAACTGCTTGGCAATGTGTGTATAGGCTGCTGGTATATAGCCAGAAATCCCAGAGGCACCAAAGAATCCATTTGTCTTAAAAAATCAAAATTTGGAAACAATTATAAACAGTTGTAAAATTATGGCATTAAAACCTGCTTCAAAGATGTAAGCTTGTACTGTTAGAAAAATTAATAAGAATTTATAAAAAAAAGCTAACTTACTGCTATGAATTTAATAAAAGATTGAATCTTAAGTATATTGCATTTATCAGTTCAACAATTTCATTTGGCTGTTTAACCCTTTCCTAGATATGTACGCATTTTAGACATGTGCGACCAGTGTAGATCCAGATCAGCCGGCACATCCGTGCCATCTGATCTGGATCTACACTGGTCGCATTTTTGTCCAAAATAACTTAATGAATCAATAATCGAACAGTTTAGATCCTGATCAGACGGCACGAATGTGCCGGCTGATCTGGATCTAAACTGTTCGGCCCTAGCAATAAAGGTGTATCTATACAGGAAAGGGTTAAGTGTTTATATGTTAACTTTATTAAACAACCCAAAGTTTTTATATTCTGATAAATACAATAAATCATCAATAATTCTTGCATTTACACTCATTTCTGAGCAAAAATGTAAAAATACAGTTTCCTGGAATGTTTGTTAAAACAGAATCATTGACAACATAAAAAATGACAAACATACTTTATCACAGCAAATTGTGAAAAATGGTGTGTGCACATAAAAAAAACCAACAGACCCACTAACTTTTGGAAACTAAGCATACTATCATTGTTTGTCCATTCTATACAAAGGAACAAGTGGTGGGATAAACATCAGCATAAATAATCAAGTGTAGAAAATACTGACTTTCTAAACCTTGCATTTTTAAAGCTTTTTATTGTTTATTTAGAACAATATGTTAAGCATATAAATACAATAATGAATTGGTAGTTTAACATTACCTCTGGTGATGCCGTAAGAATGTCAAACGATGCACAAGACTGATTCATCACAAAGTTCACATACTGATTAGTCAAATTAAAATATCCTGAAGCCAGCAGTATTTTATCATCGGGACTAGAATCGGTGAATATCTTCTCTGTAACCCTTTCATCATCTTGTATATTAAATGGTCCCATCTGTAACAGGGGATATAACCATGTATCTATGTCACTATCAGGGGAGGTAGGTCTAGAGCTTTCTGTGGAATGTTTCCAAAATTTGTTCAGTTTTGTCATGGTGTCTTCTGCAAAATCCTTGAACACTTTCTTGTTAACACTTCCTGAAAAACAAATGAAACCATCTAAATGCAGTGTATCACAGGGTACTTGATGATGTTGATGCACACAGTGTATAGAAACTCTAATTATGGTATAATAGATGGAGTACACAACAAAGATGTGTTACTTACTGCATACAGATAAATATGAAGCCAACAGTTACTGTCATATGGGTAGGGTAAATCTTTTGACAGTTTTGTTTTGGGGCAATTTTTGTGCTTATGAGGATGGCAAAATATGAGGTAACTTGATAGCTTCCTATTTTAAAGGGAATCAATACTCAAATTAACAATTTCATGTACATGTATTGTGTTAATGTTTTTTTTCCACATCCTACCCAGCTGCCAATGGGTACTCAAACATTTTGTTGGAAAGGTAACATTATTTTTATGTTTTTCCCAGAGTGTCAGGGTAAAAACAATTCAAAAGTGCTTACTTAAGTCTTTTTTTGGAAGTTGGTTTACCCTTTACCTAAGCTGCAATTAGCACATGAAACACAGATTATTTTGTAAGACACTAAATTTTAATGTAATTACCAGCAAAAGCCCTTCTAAGCTTCTGTGTCATACATTCCTTACTGAAGCCAGAAGTATACAACTTGCCTGGGCTTCTTCAAGCTAATAATAGGGGCTGATCAAGAAGGGTGTTCAGTGGGATTGCTCTAAACCTCTATTTGGGTTACAATTTTAGCTACTTACCATCATATGGATGCGGAGCGTCTTCAGGGAACACAGTTGTGTTATTGCACTGTAAATGGAACGAGAATTGAGACACTGCATGTATCACATCACAGAGGTAACTGGACATTTCTGGACACTGACAGAACTGGATGTATCTATCCTGTCGATTGGTGAAGTAGGAATCACTGAGGTTAGCACTGAAATCATAAGTAATAAGTGCTTTAATTTCTATTATACATATCATTTAATTGTTTTGAAATATAAATTTCCTACTTTCAAACATTTTGAGTATTCAACATAGAGCAAAAACTAGAATGTGTCCATGGACACTGATGCCCCCACTGCTACAACAACATTTGTAACTACGAGGCATAACTCTGGTAAAAATAGTTGCAGGAAAATTCTTTACAATCATCTACACATCCTGCCTGTTAATCTGTGCATGTTTGAAAGAAATCATAGTTGATGACACAAGATTTGGAGATGTACGATGAACAGACAGATGGACAAGTGCAACTCTATATGCCTCAAACTTCGAGGGGGCATAAAAAACAACATTAATTTTCTTAATTACTGTCTACATTCAATTCAGTATTTTGTTAGGGTTTCGTGGATCGATCCGCCCATGAAATCCACACATATTAGTACACCATGTAAATTACTGAACACACACCAACTCTGAACTGTTTGCTTAGTGTCACAGAGTAAAAATCATATAATTGCATTACAGTTAAACCTGTGTTAGTTATCACTCAATAGGAAGCATTTTCATGTTTTCAGCAGCCTTTACACAAATCTCCATACAGTTATTATTTTTAATAGATCTTCCTGTATAAATCAGCCATTTTAATGTGAGAAGAAACTTTTAAAACTTTCCATTGCTAACTTATTATCCCTTATTATAGTATATTGCTCATGCATTTTATTAAATGGGCAACCAGTGTAGATCTAGATCAGCTGGGACAGCCATGTCTTCTGATCTGGATCTACACTGTTCACTTATTGCTCAGAAATGACCTAATGAATCTAAGAACAAACAGTGAAGATCCTGATGAGATTGCGCCGATGTGCTGGTACTGTCCCTCCAAGCAATAAATTTTTAACTATGGAGTTAAGAGTTAAAGTGTATTTCATAGTCACCAACTCTATCATTGCAATAAAATAATCACTGTATGAAATGAGAGAAAGTTCTTACCCACTTATAATAAAGTTGTCATCAGCAAGGTAAATTTTCATATGATTCAATCCCACAACCTCATTGAATCTCTCTGGCAGAAACTTTTTTAACAGTCCTCTCAGATCTGGTGTGTGATACAAGTACACATGCACTCTGTCTTTATATTTGTTCAACAAGGGAAGTAACATTGTCCGGGAACTTTTATTAGCTCCCCTTGAACCTCTTGTATAATCGAGGAGAACATGCACTTCAAAGTCATCATTGCCAGCATGAACAGATCTTTCACAAGCCTCTACTATACACTGTATCTGCAAGCATGTTTTACTATACAGTAAACATTTTCAATATACAGTGAACACCAGACTTAAGATCATCCTAAAAAAGACCTCAACAGTGGGCTTTAGCAAGGCTTCACTATATTTATCGCATTACTCTACTCAGCCTATATAATCTTAATAAACTGTTTTTATAATACTAGATTTACAGTTTTTAATAAAACCACATCTGAATCTATTTTTATTACACTGGGTCTAAAACCAGATATTTGAAGAAAATGAAACTATTTTCATTACACTGTGTCTAAACTACTACAATCTACTGACAAAAATGGCAGCCATAGTATGTAACCAGTGCAGACACAGACCTGCCAGTCCATCCCCAGTCCTTTATGGATCTGCACTAGTTGCTAGTCAGTAGCCACCCAATGAATAAACCCACACATTACCCATATGGAGAAATAGTTGATAGGTTTCATTAAACCCTTAATACCTTGGATACAGCTTATATTCCAAGAACAACCAGTATAGATCCAGATCAGTCTGCTTGTGCACATCCCGTGCAGCCTAATCTGGATATTCAGTGTTCCCTTTCCGATGCATTAGATTTTTTTAACAAGAAACTGTGTAGATCCATATCACAGTACAGATGTGCATGCTGATCTGGATGAACACTGGTCACACACAGAATATAAACTGTATCAATACAGTAAAGGTTACAAGTTAGGTGATTTCAGCTTACCAGCTCCTTCTCCAGTTGGTCTGTACCAAGATAGAGTGAGGCAATAACAATTCTCTTCTTGGCCTTTCTTGTCATGTCCTGTAAATATTCCAAATATACTGTAAATTTCTTTACATTTGTAGAGTTTTAATTTCTTGAGGACATCAATCCATGAATTTTCAACCCAATTACAGCTTCACACTAACTTTAAGTCTTTCCACATAAACGCACCTTTATTGCTTGGGCGAAAAGTGTAGATCCAGATCAGCTGGCACATTCGTGCCGTCTGATCAGGAACTGCACTGTTTGCTTTTTGATTTGTAAGGTTATTTCTGACCAAAATAAAACCAGTGCAGATCCTGATCAGACAGCACGGATGTTCTGGCTGATCTTGATCTACACTGGTCGCACATGTGTAAAAATGTGTATGTTTGGAGGAAAGGGTTAAATCTTTACTCCATATATATGTTTTAATGCATGTGTGACCAGCCTAGATCCAGATCAGCCAGCTTATCCAAACAGTCAGATCTGAATGTTGCATGTTGATTAGAAATAACCAAAATAAATCCAAAAGGGGATAGGGTAGATCTTGACCAGAATGTGCTGGCTGATCTGGACCCACACTGTTCGCCCTTGCAATAAAGACATATATCTTGTGTGTAAAGGTTTTAAAAATCCAAATGTTATTCATTTTCTATGAATACTCTATAAATTATGTATTCGATTCTTACATAATCACTCTTTAATAATATTCTCAATTCTTACCAAAAAAAAAAAAACACACACAAAAAAATCAATTGTGACAATGCAGCTGTTACGAATATCCAAGTTGACAACGAAGTGAGGGCATTCTTTTTTCACAGCAACTTGTGGCAAAATGTGCAAGCAGGTTCATTGCATGACAAGTCATAACATTGTGCACAGTCCAAAAGTTGTGTCAACAGTTTTGTAATCATATCCTACACCACATATTTTCCTTTACAAAAAATCACATTTTTGAGAAGGACTTTCATTGTAGTAAAGTTCAGAATAAGTGTAAATATAAAACCATCAAGTAAAGATGTACCTTGAAGGTTTCAAAGAAGTCACTCGGCCTGTGTAGAACTGTTATATTGTTCCCATTGACTCCAAAACATGGCACCTGTTTATTGAGCCAACCAAACCTGTCAGACAACAACCGGGGGTTCATATCTGTGGAAGGAGGTGTTTTGGCTACATGAACGAGCTGTTGAGATGACCTTTCACTGGTGGCACAGCTGAGACACTGTCTTGATAACAACAAAACTGTGCTTGAACATACTGGAATACACCTGTAAAATATAAAACAAATGAAATTCCATTTAGATATTTAAGCAGTAATGACCAAAGTTAGATGTGCTTTTAGTGTTTTGATCTAGTTCTGTAGTTCTTTTATCTAATTTGTTTTTCTTTTTAAGTCATGTACATTTATCAAAAAGAAGCAGAAATTGTAAACCTTAAACCTTTTATTCTGATGGATTTAGCAACATTGTATTGAAAAACAACAACAACAACAACAGATTCTATGCTAACAACAACATCACTTTTCCTTAAGAGTAAGTAAGAACTATAAAGATTAACTGTATGATAGTGTCCTTAGTGTGATGCAAAAACTGATAGACATGCTGAGTAAAATTGTGCAAATTTTAAGGAAGAGACTATGTTCAGACTGGTGCCAAAATTCCATTCCAAAAGATTTTTTGAAGCAAATACTACAGTTACATGTACAGCGTAACTCTTTTCATGGTAGAAAATAGTGCAACACTGTGATACAGGACTTTGGAAGTGGTCTTATTATAAAGGTGGTATTTATTTCAGGGGGTTTTACAGTATGTGAGTACATGAGATATTTTGAATGCGTTTGATGATTATTTAAAAGAAAAATAAATATATGGCAGAGTGGTAAATGTATTTTTCACACAAAATTACTTTTCTAAAACCTTTAGAATGTGGTGATAAACATGACTATGAAATAATTATCTTTGTAAAACAAAGGTCATAGCACTTTTTGTTTTAAAATACACCATTACATCCCATGTATACACTGTATAATAAAGAGTAATAAATTATAAAGTGCACAATAATATACTATAACATAATGTATATGTAGCAAGCAAGGCATTAAAATCTAGAAAGACACCCTAGTTATACTCAAAGCTGTTTTTCATTGTGAACTAAAAAAAACCCAAGAAATACTTTATTTCAACAAGTGCAAGAGGAGTAAATATAAATTTAATGTGTGTAAGAAGTCTTTGCTATGTTGTTTAATAATATTACATTATAGACTTACCTACAAAAATCAGTCTATAATAACACAAACAAGATTACTGTGACAACAAACTCAAGTACCCAACATAAATACCTAAATGAAAGACTGCCTTTGTTATACAATGTCCAAATACTAAAAACTACATAATAGACTTACCTACAAAAATGCAGTCTATAAAAACACAAAAAAGAGTATTGTGACAACAAACCGAAGTACCCAACATAAATAACTAAATGAAAGATTGCCTTTTTATATAATATCTATTATTCTTCTATACAAAGTCATTGTGTATAAGTAATGTATAAGTTTTAGTTGTATAAATGTTGTCAATCCGCTTCTAAAGACACTTCTCTTGTGAAATGTCATTTTATTAGTAGTTGCTTAAACCCCTGTCACAGTAGGGCTGCTTTCTGATCCCACATTGCCTCAAGAAAAATGCAGAACGCTGAGATGCACACAGTATGATCACAAGCATCACCACTGTGCTCCCGAGGCTTGCTTATACTCAGGTATAGCAGATCCACATGATTGTGCATATTATTCTGGGACAACAAGTTCTCGTCAACAATAGAGGAAGACTGAAAGACATAGTTGGATTTTGATTCAACTATGGCTTGACCAAGGCAGACTGGGTTGAAGGTTATAAAGCTGAGTTTGGAAACCAGTCTCAAATCTCAAGCATCTGATTGGCTGAAATGGCGACTGGTCGCCATTTCAGCCAATCAGATGCTTGAGATTTGAGACTGGTTTCCATGCTCAGCTTTATAACCTTGGGCACTGGTGTAACATAATCACTTTCATTGGCTCATGCCTCAACTGCAATATAGAAACACACATCTTCAATAGGCTGTTGGCACAGACTATCACCAAAAATAACTACCAAGGGTAAATATAAAACACCAAGGAAGCTCCGGAGAAATGCCTTGGTCAATGTAAGAATGCCGTGATGTCTCCATCTTCATGAAAACTTATCAGATTTTCTTTTGCAATCTCACAGCACTCTGGAAAATTAAACAATGCTGTGCAAATGCAGTGAAATCGTGGTATAGTGTGACAGGGGCTTTACATCAGATATACACTCAAAAGAAAGATCCCAACTTTCTAGACTTCTATGGCTTGTTAATTGCCACTGCATTTCTGATTTCTGTCCAAGAGGTATAATTATGTCAAGTTATTGATTTTTCATTTCATGTATGTCACAACCACTAGATGTATGATCCAACACTACATTAATGATGTTCAAATTGTGATTAAAAAAGTGAATATTGTAGACAAATGTCTTTCATTAAAAGTTGAGTACCCAAAATAAATGCTTTCCCAAATATACTGACTGGGTGGGGTAATGCACAAACTTAGAAGGAGATTTCTTAAAACATTAAGGTGTTGTTTTTTTTATAAAATAGGTATTAGATCAAACATTACAACCAGTATACTGATCAGTATATGGAATAATTTGTTGCATATACTAAAGTCAAAAGATAAACCCTAATATAGTTTAACAGAACCATTCACAATACTGAAAAGCCAACTTAAAGAAATTGGCTTAAGGTTTTAGAACTGTAATATTTCCGCCAAACATTGACTTATGCCGTCACTAATTCGCTTTTTTACGAACGCCGATTCGTACGTTTCCGGTTGATACTATTTTTCGTAAAAGGAGTATACTCTTTAGGTGTATTCCGCGATTATGACGTCATTAATAACTAAATCAAATAATAACAAAGTGCGGATATAAAATTGATGTAAAGTAAACAAATATTTTCATAACAAATACTCAAAATAAGTCTATAGACGAACAACACTCAGTAATGAATAGAACTTAATATATGAAATTGCCCACGGTTTGATCAATCCTCCGTGGCGTAATGGTAACGCTCAGGACTGTTCTTTTTGAAGGACCCGGTTCAATCCTCGGGAGAGGAACCTTTCTTTCCCCTTTTTCTTCATTTTTTTAAAAATAAAAATTCGGAAATAATTGTTATTATTCTTCATCTTCATTTAGTAGCCATGAAAACTGAAATATTGTTATGATATTATTACAAAATACTGACTCTTTTATAATACAGCAACAGAATCACGATATGAAACTAAAATGATTATGGAATCTGTACTTTCATTTAGGAAAATGTTGCTATTTTATTGTTTCTATAATTGAACAGTAATTTTGTGATACTTTTCTTATAAAACTAATTTTATGTGTTTGCACGGTGATTTTTTCCTTTAAAAGAATGCTTTGGTTGTTATGGTTACGGTTGCCAAAATTACTTTTTTGAGGTTAAATTTTAACCAGCATAGCTGATTGCTTGCGTATTTCTTGTTTTTCAAAAAATTTGAGGGGGTATAAAAAATCACCATTCGTAAACCAAGCCCTTTGGTTTTTGTGGTTTTAAACCGTTTGGTCTGGGCCATAGGTACCTATTTTGTAGGCCAATAAAATGAAAACGAAGACGGTGAGGTGCTCTTTTTTTTAAATTATTTGATTCTATACACATTGCAGATAATTTTAATGTATAACACAATTATTATTAAACATGCACAAAAATCACAGATAAAAACTTGCTTAATTTTTGCAGATCGGAAAAATGTGCATTTCCGAAGATGGGGTACACTTTAAAAAAGTCAATTTATAAAGTGTTAGAAATAAATTCTAAACATAATGCTTGTTTTTTCCTGTTCAGATATGATGTCCTTAAACAATTAGCCTTTATTTTACAAAATTTTACAAGGTTTCAAAGAAATAGAGATGAATTTTGCTTCTAGTATGTTTGATTTTACAGCCCATTTTCCGAAACAGAGGGTCCTCTTCTAAAATACTAAATTTCTCGAGTTACGCACTGTAAATGTTTTTTAAAACTCGTGTTTAGATGTCTAAATGGATGTACTTGGAAATGAAAACAACAAAATCCCAATCTGCAAAAGTGCATATTACAGTTCTAAAACCTCAAGACTCTGAGTCTCATCCTGTCTACTTCCAGTTTCAAGCTCAAAACATTAAATATTAATTATCTATTTATGTACGTAGCACAGACACACACAAAAAAGAAATACAGTACAGGTCGGGTGTCATTTACATTTTTCACCCATCACCGCGTTTCAGGGTCAACGCGACATCCAATTTTTTTCGGGTGATCACGGGTGATCGTTGATCTTGCCACCGCGATCACTTGACAAGAAAATCACGGTGATTTGCCGCGATTTATCAGCGTGAATCGTGGTGAAGATTTACCTGCGATTTAAAGACATTCTTCCGAATTTATTTATTTACAAATGTAAAAAGAAATATGTTGTTCGTATTTTCGTATCAAAGAAAAGACTTAAACTTGATCAATGCACAAATATATTGTCCATTATTTGAAACACTGGAGTTTTCACACCTTCCGTGTTGACATAAACACCTTTGTGCATGCCCCGTAAATTGCTGCCAATTATGCTTCTAAGTGGTATGTTGTCACGGTCATTGCAAAATAACTAGCTTGCAAACATTACAAAAAAATCTTTTAGAATGAGTAAACTCATTTAAAAAGTGAACAACGGTTATTAAATTGTTAATTATTTTACGGCAAATTATAAGAATTCATCGACAAGTAGAGTATTTATGCCTCAGATCGGAATTCAATGTCATTTAAAATACGAGTATAAATGCTGTTGAAACACGCAGTAAACTGGAAATAATAGATCATTATCGAGAGAGAAAAGTGAATAAAAATTGTGTCGTTCTTACCTTATCGTTTCCTTACTTGTTATTTTGATGAAAGATAAATGTATAATATTCTTTTTAATAATTACTCCGAACATGCTGAGAAAATAAATAACGGTGAAATATAACAGCCAAGTACATTAGCTACATGTATAAAATCCATCTTGTCAGTATTTTTCCCCAATCCCTTCCTAAAACATCTTTATTTATGAGCAATCAACACCTGTTTGAACACCTGTGTGATCAGCATTGTATATTTCATCATCACTTCTGTTTATTAACTTCAAAAAGAAGGCCGACGAGTAATACTGATTTTCCGAGATCAAAGGTGCCGTGTTGGGTAAAAAAACTATTGATCAAACGTCGGCGTTCTTTATTCTTAACAGATTGACTCATTTATCAACTCTCAACAAAAAATTAAGATTGCTCGAAACAAATTAGAGTTGTACATTGTATAATCAAAACATGCTGGAAATTAATAGCATATGCCTGTGACAAATGTTATTTAAATTCAACAATGTTTGTGTTCACGACTTACTCATTGCATTCAAAATGTTCGTTGAAGAGTTGATTTGTCGTTGAGTAGTGTGTCACTTTTGTTTGGCAATCAACAAAGCTGTTGATAATTTGTGTTTTATATGGATTAATTAACCCCAAGCTTCTTATGTTGGCAGGTAAGCACTTTCAAAATAGTTATTGACTAATTTATGTCAGTTTGCAAAAATCGGGCGTCGGTGATAAAACCAAGCTCTGTTATATTAAAAAGTTATTACATTTATTAAGAAACTGGATATTTTCACAGAAGATATGCAAACAAACAAATTTTTTTTGTTTAATGCTGATGAATCGGCACGTCCGATTACGCGACTAAAATTTTTACATTATTTTGATACAATATTACGTTCAAATTGGTTAAAGAAAGAATGTTTTACATTAAAAAAAACTACATTTTAATTGTTAATTAACACTCGTTTCTCGAAAGATTTTTCACCGCGATCACCTGCGATCGACCCTGAAGCTAAACTGCTGACGATGAACACAAGAAGAGCGAGAATGACTGCCGAATTATCGCCGCGAATCACGGCAAATCACCCGGAAATCGCCCCATCGGAAGGACATATTCGCGGTGAATATCCACCCGGACTGATTTATTAACGCGGTGGACGGGTGAAAAATGTAAAAGACACCCGAGCTGTACTGTACAGTTGACATCAATACTTAGGAATTGCTGCTTGAAATGTCTAGAAAAACATTACAGATGTTGCATTAACACTTCTCTACAATATTTAATGGTCATGTGTCAAAACAATGCAGGGTTTAAACTTAATAAAGCAAAATGTTTTGAACCTGGAATCAAAGATAGGTATAATGGGAATCTTCGTTTAATTGGCTTTAAATTCAGTAATATCACAACATCATATTGTGGTTTGATATATTGATCACTTTTTGCATATGTAATTATTGCAGCATTTGTAGCTATTCATTTATGTAATGTCTTATATTTCCCACCAAAGTTTGTCTACCGTTGTTGTCTACGCCAAGTTTAATCTATTGACCTATAACGACCATCCTATATATCCATATATGCCCTTTGATCATCGATCATAATTTTATTTTACGGTACCAATTCTAATACATGATGTTGAAGCCCGAGTTAAAATTCCTGTGATTGCTATGCAAACATGCGCACTCAAGTATTAAATGTCCCGACACATGGTTTACCCCATGTCATTAATGTATGCATGCACTCTGATATTATAAGTCATTTGGTTGACACTGTTTATTTATTTTCCATTTGAGTGTTTATGCATTTGCAGTCTAAGGAACCTTTTTTACCACCCAAACTATTTTATGTAGAACCCCTCTATGACATTTATAAGATCTTCAGTGTTGTGAATTGATGCTAATGTTTTTACCTAATAAAATCACTTGTGATAGTTTTTGAACTGTATGCTATTTTCAATAAATATGTGATATATTATTCAAAACAATGTTACAATGATATGGTCTTATTTATTATTTGAAAACAATTCTATTTTCTTAGAAACAACGCTTCAAAGTTTGTGCATTCTCACAAAAGAGAATAATTGCGTCGCCTGTACAGTACTACTGTCAGATAGTCCTAGGAGTCGGACAGGACCCTGGAGGATATCGCAAACTCAACGCAAGTCAAGAGTGAATTTGCTACCAAAAAATAATCAGAATAGCGGTTACTCTATTAAAGTTGTCTGCATTGTGATTGTCATTAAATAATTACCAATTTCTCCGCGACAATTTGGAAAAACAGTTAACCATATGTTTTGACATTTGTGGAGTTACGGAGGCGACCATACTGCTTCCGTCTTGTAGTAGATAAAACCCGGAAATCGGTCTGCAACGCTTTGTTGACCGCACTAAGGAACCGGAATCCGCAGAAAAGAGGTCCTATGTTTGGGGATGAATACTGATTCAAATTTGAATAATGAAGATAAACATTTGTTTAAGTTTGGTGATAATCAGACGGAAAGGGTCCAATTTATTTTGCAAACAAGTCTGTGGTTTGTGTCTTCAAATTTTCATCTCTGTCACAAACTTGAACTTTACAAGAGAAAAATTCAAGAAATATGTTTCATAAAAAATTTGTTAGCAAATACATTGTGGAATTTAAAGAAATGATACAGGTAATAAAATAAACATTCAAAACACAGACACACTGATGAAAAGTTATCTTACAATAAGGGCTACATTGGGGCTGGGTCTACACTATTTGTAGACAGTACTTTTAGTACATTACTGTTTTCAAAGATGAATTACTTAAAGCCTTGTATAACAATATTATAGCTTCAAAGTAAGAAAGTTGGCAGCTGTTATCATTTATAAATAAATTGGTTACAATATAAAACAACTCTTTCTTTTAAATTAGATTTTATTTATATCATCCCAGTTGTTTAACAAAGTAATAATAAAAAATGTGTAAAATAAGGATGTTTTTTCTTCAGTATCATTAACAGAGGGAAGAGGCAATTCTCACAACTCTAGCTTTTGATTTGAAGATTATGCTCAGTTTCAACTAATCAGCAGTCTCAGCTTTATAGTTTTGGGCCCTCAGCCATGAGCCAGCCAGTAATTGAACTCTGTAATAAACTGACAAAAACTTAAAATATCTAGCTAGATGCAAGTTGCATATCACTTACACCCACATACTGTTACAAAATTTGCCCAAAATATTGAACAAACAAGTTTATTAAACCAAAAGTTCAAACACCATGAAACTCAACTGTTTGAGACCATCTTCATGGGAAATGCAAAGTTGTCACAGTGGGTACTTCGAAACAGGAATCTAGAAAGCTAGCTATGCTTTCTTCATTCCTGTTAGAAACAAACAAACTGAAATATATTCAAACATACAGTTATTGTCCTTAATATAGACAAAATAAATGTATGTAGAAAATAAAAATGATAGAATCAGACATGTTGCATTATTGACATGCTCACTGTGAATTCTAACATGAAAATGCTGGGAATGGAATCCCTGCTTAAATTAATGCACATTGTAAATTATCTAAATTATACCAACCATGGATAAATATATTTTTAATGGTTTGTATTTGAAGTCAGTTTTGAATAGACACTTATTTACACAGCATTTAAGAACTCAATGTTAGCACAAACATTTAACCATACACTTAGACATTCTTAAAGTTGAAATAGAGCAGCATTAAATTGACATTTACATCATAATTACAGGAAAAGTTGTCCATGAAATGATCTTTATTGATCACAATAAATATTCTCTCCAAGATAAAAAAAAAATATTGAAGTAAGCATGATAAATAATCAGTTATCCTTGGTTCCCTTTTGATTTCATGCAACATGCTCTCATGAACAACTTTCATTATACAGTAAAACCCCACTATTTACACCACCATTGGGACTGGGAAAAAGTGGTCTTAATAGTGGGGTGGTCTTTACATAGGGGTAGAAAATATTTCTGGTCACTAGATACAAATAACTACAATACATAGATTAACAAACATGTTAAATAAAAATTTACATAAGATATTCCCCAAATATAAGCCAAATAAAATGAAATATGAAAAATATATTAATTTGCCCGAAAAATTAACAATAACAAAACATTAATATTTCAGCACAAGCAATGGCATATAAGTTCAACAATTCTTAAATAATTATCCATATGTATTAGATCTTGAACAACACAAACATTTAATTAAATATACCAATCTATATAAGGAATGATTTGAATGCTTTTGTTTTATATAAATCAAGTAAGCTATCAATTATGAAATAAATTTCATATCAGGTACATGTAGTTTTAAGAGTACTGGTAAAGTGGCTAAAATTCTATTTAATTAAACCAATGCATGGTTATCTGGGTGTAAATTTCTCAAGTTCTACAACTCTGACTAAATGTGGCTGAATACCTACAAAATATGCTCACCCCAACATTGTAATACATCTCACCCCAACATCGTAATCCGATCAACCTTTTTGTGGGGTTTTTCTGATTAGCTCAATCAGTTGCGTCTTCGGAATTGCAGGGCTAGGCACTGTTGCCATGATGGTGAGGGTTCGCTCCCAGGTAGAGGCAATATCTAGTGAAAGTGTACAGTCAAGAATGATGTGTTGTACAAACTATACCTAGTTGGAATATCTGAGATATAATTTAAAGTAGATATTATACAAAAATATTTTTGACAGTCAAAAAGGGAATATGGATCGATCCTAAACAAAGATTATGCCAAACATTGTTAGCATTATGAGACAATCACAGTTTGACAAGTAAAAAAGGACTCAACTGACAATGTTCAAAGTCCACAAATTTAGTAAAAAGCTGTATCTTTTACGGCAATAAACATGAAGTCGGATAAAGAAAAAAATTGTGTGTAAATTATTGGAGTATACATAACATATATTTTATGAGCATTAAATGTACATGTATAGTCACATTTATAGCCATATACACAATTAAAATTTGTCAAAAATAGCAAGGAACATTAACTGTACATGATGAAGGTGTCAATTTATCTACCCAACTGATTAGTGCCACTTTAAAAGGAGGTATAAAACTGAAATAAAAACAACAAAGTTTACATAAAAATCAACAAGAACTTTTCTGTTATCATAGGTGCTGTTGTTTAAAATATTTATGTACATATATGTATCACACCACCAATTTATTAAAGTTTTAAGTGATAAGCACAACATGTTTATACATTTACTACCAGTGCAGACCTCTATCAGGCATTGCATTCACCCAGAATGGTTGGGGTGTACACTGTTATAGCGTATAAAATTTAAGTTGATGAATTCCAGTAACAATCAAATGAAATAAACACCACTAACAGCAATTCTGTGCCCAAGATCATAAAACTAAATCTGGAGATCAGTCTCAAATCTCAAAACTTAGTTTTATGATCTTGGGCACTGATAAAGGAAGAATGCATTCTTACCATAGTAATAAAGAGTTGCCATTTTTATAAACACCTAATAAATAAAGAGCCATTTGACAAATGAGGTATAACAGTAGAATAAAACATTTGTCGATTGGTGTAAAAAAAATAGAATAAAACAACAAAGACTTAACAACCAACATTATCATAGGCAATGTAATATATATACACATGTCTGTATCACAGGACCAATTTATTAAACTTCTAATTAATTAAATGTCTTGAGCAACATATAAATACATGCTCATATGCACCCCTAAATAGAACCTTATCCTATAACTAAATAGGTTTAATTGGTTATTATTTCCCTCTTAAAATGAAAATGCATTCAATAACTGGTTCCAAGATCATAAAACTGATACTGGAGACCAGTCTCAGATCTCGAGCATCTGACTGGTCTCCAATCTCAGTTTTATTATAAACTTGGGCCCAGATGTAAGTTTACGCTTTCCTCTATATACACACCTTTATGGTATAGGCAAACAGTTTAGATACAGATCTGTGCCATCTGCTTGGGATCTGCACTGTTCATTTTTTAATTTATTAGGTTATGTCTGACTTAAATTTGAACAGTGCAGATCATGATCAGATGGCACAGATGTGCCAGCTGATCTGGATCTACACTGGTCACACATGTGATAAAATGCGTACATATGTAGGAAAGGGTTAATTAAAGTTAATCTTCATGAACATCAAGTACTTATTATTGCACAGATAACATAAATCTTATATGGGGTAGAATTTGAGCTGCACATCAAAATAAATGCAAGATAAAAAATATTCCTGATTAATAAACTCACTTTTCACCACTTAAGTATTTCTTCTCAAGTTTCTGATTCATAAAATCACATGATCAACCTGTGCTCAAAAAGATCAGTGTCTGCAAAGGTCTATTCCAGAAAATGTAAGTTAACCATCGACCATGACAGGTATTTACCGGATTAAAAAATATGTCATCAAAATTCATCACCAATATGCAATGGAGATATGCTGATACCTAACTAAAAGATAATTATTTTCTATCATTTAACAAAACAGCCTTTGCAAGTTTATACCAGAAAATGTAAATTATACCAAAAAAAGTAAATTACTCTTCAACCACTAATGGTATAAGATACAAAATATGTTACCGAAGTTGATCACAGAAAATCGGAAACTTATTTACTGTCAGTAAACAAACTATCCAGCTAAAAAAATCAACCTTAAACAAAACCAATTATTATAAATTTTTTCTCTTATCAATCGTCAATTTTAGCCCATAACAATAACACCAATCTTGGAAACAAGCTGATTTAAAGCACCACTGTGACTGTTGTTGAAAAACTGCCAGGCAACACCAGCTTGTTCTGCTCACTTAGGTCTAGAGCCATTCCAGTAGGAACTCCTGTAGCAAAGTTACTATGGGTTCAAATGATGGGATCTTTAAAACCTGCAAGAAAAATATTGAAAATTACTTGTGATTGTATTTCTATAGTCACTTGTCAAAGATAAATGTTATAACAAGAATATCAGTTTTGATTTGAAGCTGTTTTTTGCATACCAATCAAGACTATTTTGTGTGTTTTTCAACAGTGCACTTAAACGTCATCGTGCATTCCCAATGCTTTGACATACCATTATTTGAACGGTTATGAATAAGACATAAATTCATCAGAAGACCTCAGTTTTAAACAAAAAAAAATAACTCATAAATCCATGCAAGAAAACCAGCCATGCTTTATTTTGATAGATAAATGCATCCATCTGGTAACTGTTTTTGGGTGGTAACTTGTTAATAGAGTGTTCTCCATTTGCAAAACTAGATGCGTAGTCATGCAAATCAACACTGAATGGCTTTGACCTAGATATCTAAAACTTGTTGATTTCATTGTAAATATTGGGTTTAGATGTTATTTGTTCTTTACAAATTGACACATTATGAATTAATATTGAAATACATACGCATCATAGATAAATGAAACAAGTACTACGATGATAATACGGCGTTCCAGGCTACTTAGGCCACAACTTTTTTTCTGAATTTTGCAAGATAACTTATAAATTAATATTGTCAGTAATTAATAAATTTTTAAAACCTCAGTCCTAAAAACAAATTGTTGAAAATCAACAAATCAAAACTTTTGCCAAATTCTGTAAATTTCTCCACTGTTATTTCTTCTGTTTTCATCAAGCTAACCCCTACATAGAATTGCTTTTCTTATTTAACTCGGGACACTTTCACCTTCACCAAGGAAATCCAGTTTTGTACCAGAATAGCTGCCATAGAATTTGCTTCTTGTTTCAAAGGCTACATAGATCATCTGGTTAAAATACTTCTTGAAATTTACATGAAATACCAGCAGTGTAATAGATCTGAAAACAAACCTTCAAGTCAGAGTTGTAATTAAACTTCTGGTCACTACCATTCATCTTCACTCTAGAGGGTGTGCTGTCTACACCATATATAGTAACGTTCTTAACAATCTTGTTCTCATATCTTCCTCGAAGCACATAAGATCTCAGTTTGTTCTGTTAATACATTTAGAGTCATAATGTTGCTTGATGGTAAAAACATTATAAAATCTTCAATATATATAATCTGTTTATTTAGGTTTGAATGTAATGATTTTGTCAATTGGTTCATCTATATCTATCGCCATTGGGCTCTGTGCATAATGGCCTATGCATTTTAGTTTTACTGGACTTTGCATGAAAAACCAATGTAGACCCTGATCAGACTGCACTTAATCCATTTAGCAGCTCTTTTAACCCTTTACTCCATGAGATATGGCTGTTATTCCATGGGTCTAGATCCAGATCATCCCACATATCTGTGTCTTCTGATCAGGATCAACACTGTTCCCTCAGATTCATTAGGTTATTTCATATCAAGATGCAACCAGTGTATATCCAGATCAGATAGCATGGATATGCCAGATGATCTTGATCAGCAATAAAGCCCATATGTATGTACTAAAGGGTTAACATTTTGTTAAAATATTTCCTCTGACAACTTCTACTTTTTTTTTTCTGTACAGTTAATTAAGATATGCAACACATGCAAAATCCTGATTTTTAATGAAAGTAATTGCACCAGGTATATCGGTAACTCTCCATATCCTCAGTATAAAACCATTCCAAAGATCTTTGTCAAGAGGTTAAGGGTTTGAAAATTTGATGAAAAAATATGTTTTATGTTCAGTTTTGGTCTTGGAATGAAAACCTTAGTCTGAATTTGATTCTGTGGGATCATTTCAACTCATTTAAAAAAAAAATTCAGAAACTGGAGGAAAACTAGAGTAGACATGCAATGTTGGTGGGTGGGATAGGAAGTGATTTGAATGCCTTTACCTCTTCTAAAGTGAAAGTCACCAGGTTGTAGTCTCCCGAATTTAGAGAATCTGAAAAGAAACAAGAAGCTTTTACTGAAATGTATCTGACTGACAAAAATCATCTAAATGCAAACAGTTCTCTATCTGTAGGTCCTGGATGTAAATATTCCACTAGCAGATATAGACCGAGGAACTCATGGTGTGCGTCCCCTCCAAAATTATCTTAGTTAGTATTCAACATCAAAATCAAAGACAAAATATAAATAAAATGAAGCAAAATACTACTAATCAGTTCTTACTACAGCTGAAAGGTTCTTATAATATTTGTCCTACTTTGTACACAAACAAAAAGAAATACATACCTTGTGTGGAGCCATCATCCCAGAACAGGGATCCTTGTGCTGTCTTGTTTGTTCCCATAGCAACCAGCAAAGAGAAATCATTAAAGCGACTGAAAATAAATAAGTTGTAATGATTATTTATTATTTGTTTCTTATAAATCCAACATAAATGTTAACTGATATATCTCCTGCACAAAGCGTTACAAATAGATAAGTTTTGCATAAAGTCTTTGGTTTTGCTTAGCAGCATGCTTGTCTTTTATGGTCCATTCAGGCCCTACAATATAAACTGTCATAAAGCACCATTTAACTTGTGAGAAGTCATGTTGCAAGCTTTGAACATAACATGTGTTTTACTGGAGAAGAAAAGTCTCAACTTTTTGTAGTTAAATTTCCTTCTTTGCCTATACTGATTTCCAATATGTCCTCCTTTTCAAGGGAAATCGCCCACTTGAGATGGAACAACCTCCCCACCCCAATAAAAAAAACATTCACATGTTTCGTAAACCCAACCACAAATATGATAATGGTGTTTATTATCAAAGTTTTAGCTCAATGTTGTTCTTGTTTGTTTTTGTGCCCCCGGCATCTAGTGATTGAACAGTCCGTCCATCCTTCCGTCCGTACGTCCGTCCGGTTGACATTTTTTGGCAAGTTCATTATTTCTCAATTTCTACAAAGGGCATTGGCATGAAAGTTTACACACTTACTTAACAGTTCACAGGTCATGACCCTGACAAGTTACATAACTCTGGGTACCTTATTTCTGTGGTTATCTCCCCTTTTTGTAGTTAGAAAAATGGTTATTCTGTTTCGACAAGTTGGATATTTCGCAAAATCCACAAAAAGAATTGGCATAAAAGTTTACACACTTACTTAACAGTGCACAGATGATGACCCTTACAAGTTACATAACTCTGGCTACCTTTTTTCTGGGATTATCTCCCTTTTTTGTACATGGAGATAAATGGTTAACCTGTTTCGGCAAGTGGATATTTTTCAATTTCTACAAAGAGCAATAGCATGAAAGTTTAGAAACTTACTATACAGTACACAGGGTATGACTCTAACAAGTTACATAACTCTGGCTATCTTATTTCTGGGGTTATCTCCCCATTTTGTACTTGGAGAAAAATGGTTAACCGGTTTCGGCAAGTTGGATATTTCTCAATTTCTACAAAGAGCATTGTCATGAAAGTTTACACACTTACTTAACAGTTCACAGGTCATAACCCTTACAAGTTACATAGCTCTGGGTACCTTTTTTCTTCGGTTATTTCCCCTTTTTGTACTTAGAAAAATGGTTAAAGTGTTTCAGCAAGTTGGATATTTCTCAATTTCCACAAAAAGAATTGACATAAAAGTTTACACACTTACTTAACAGTGCACAGATCATGACTCTTGCAAGTAACTTAACTCTGGCTACCTTTTTTCTGGGATTATCTCCCTATTTTGTACTTGGAGATAAATGGTTAACCTGTTTCCGCAAGTGGACATTTTTCAATTTCTACAAAGAGCATTGGCATGAAAGTTTACAAACTTACTAAACAGAACACAGGTCATTACCCTGACAAGTTATTTAACTCTAGGTATCTTATTTCTGGGTTTATCTGCCCATTTTGTACTTGGGGGAAAACAGTTAACCTGTTTCGGAAAGTTGGATATTTTCAATTTCTACACAGAAATTCTGCATGAAAGTTTACACACTTACTTAACAGTGCACAGGTCATGACCTAGACAAGTCACATAACTCTGGCTATCTTATTTCTGGGGTTATCTCCCCATTTTGTACTTAGAGATAAGTGGTTAACCTGTTTCAGCAAGTTGGATATTTCTGTATTTTTACAAAGAGCGTTGCCATGAAAGTTTACACACTTAACCGTGCACAGGTCATGACCCTTACAAGAAACATAACTTTAGGTACTTTTTTTCTGGGATTATCTCCCCATTTTGTACTTAGAGAACTAGTTTACCTGTTTTTGCAAGTTGGATATTTCTCAATTTCCACAAAGAGAATTGGCATGAAAGTTTATACACTTTCTTTATAGTGCTCAGGTCATGACTGGACAAGTTATATAATTCATGCTACCTTATTTTTAGCGTTATCTCACCTTTTTATACTTAGAAAAATGGTTAACATGTTTCTGCAAGTTGGATATTTCTGCAAAGAACAGTAGCATGAAAGTTTACTTACTTACTTAACAGTGCACAGGTCATGACCTAGACAAGTTACATAACTCTGGCTACTTTATTTCTGGGGTTATCTCCCCATTTTGTACTTTTGTTGGACTTTTCTCAATTTCAATAATGCCTCTAATAAATGCCCACCTTCCCAATACTTGCATCATCGGTGTTTGAATTAATTTCTAGGCATTTATTACATTAAATACTGTAAATGTTCCAGTTTTGTCTTGAATAATCTGTACTTTATCATCTTAGATTATAGGTTACATTACTTGATTTTTATGTTAAATTCTTTTCATGCACAGGTTCTTGCACCAGAAAGTTGTTTCCATTATTTAGAACTAACTTGTGATTTTAGTTGCTGTTTTTACACTGTGCTGTCATTATTTTGTATCATGACAAACTTCGCTACCAGGGGCATATGTGTTTTCTGAACACAGCTTCTTGTTTTTCATAACTTCAGTGGTGCTGGCGACTTACCTCTCTGTCGTGGTAAGGGCTGGTTCTTGCATGGGAAGGATGGAGCCTCCTTGTACTAGCAGGTTGATCACATTGAGAGGTGCTGGTAATGTCATATTGTTTCCTTTACCATAGTACTTCTCTCCCGAGTAATAGTTGTACCATACACTGCCGACTGGTAGGTAAACATCTACGGAAGTGGCATTCTGTAATAAAGGACATTTTATAATTGTCTTTCAAAAAAAGCTAATAATATGATATTTATCTGTTACTTTAAGTACTTCTAGTTTTACTGGACACTGCCAGCTGGTAAGTGAACATCTACCGCAGTGGCATTCTGTAATAGAGGACATCACACTTTCCAACAAAAAGCTGGTAACACAATACTTTTTCTGTTACCATCAGGGGTCTCACTAGAGACTAGAGAGACCTGGGAGAAGAAGTCTCCCAAAAGAGACCAGATTTCTCCCTTCTTTGAGCTATGGGAGAAGTCATTTTGTATAGACTATAATTATAGGGAAAGAATGTTGTTACCAGCAAACTTCTCCATAATTCAGTAAAATTATGATGAAACTTCTCCCTGATTTGCAAGTGTAGTGAGAGCCCTGGCCATAGTATTTTTTCCCAAATAATAGCAGGACCATACACTGTGCACCAATAGTTTTACAACTACTGTGATAGCATTCTGTAATAGACGACAATTCAACACTAAGCTGTAATTCCCTCCCTAGTAATGACAAACACATTTTCAAAGGCAGAATGAATTACACTACATGTATAGACTTTTCAAAACAGTGTCAATCAAAAAATATAGTCTCTTACTTATTCTGAGGACTTTAGATTATAATCAAATGAAAAAAATTGGCATACATCCATGGATCCCGTTTTTTTCCCCATAAAATGATACCCATATTTTGTCTAAGTCTTCGGACGGAAAAAATAATAATTTTTATGGCTGAACGAATATTTAGAGACGAGAGAAGTTAAATTTAAAGAAAGATTGTTCGAACATTTAGATACATGTACATTAATTAACACGTCCGTAAACGTGAACCGAGAATAAGTCGACACCTGTCAGACGTTTCTTCCTTTGAAATTTCTGCTAACCTTTGTCAAGCAATTAACTCCATAGTTAAATAAACATCCTATTGTTGTATAATCAACAAAAAATGCGATGGCTTCGCAAATAGGGGTGCAATAGATTAGTTACAAACTGCCAATTGGGCGCAAGGCCGGTAATGCACACACAAACACAACCTGATCAGAAATTAGCAATAATTATACTAGATACGCTGTCAAGCAAACAATCACCTGACTTAGAAATGAAATCATCCTAGTTTGTTGACGGGTTGAAAATCTTTTGTACAATAGTGTCAGTCGATTTTTGAGCGGTGCGCACAGTTTCAAGTTGACATCGGCGTCTTTGATGTTAAATACACAAGCATCGCTGACATTTTAGATCAAAACGGTCAATAAACAGGTGTTGAACAGGTGTTCATAGCAGTTCTAAATTTGATGATTTTAGGCAATGTAATGTATCATTTCTCTGATATTTTATGGGGCAAGTATTAGCACGGTTAAACATATACGTCGTTCACGTTATTTCTTACTCGTAATAAAAATTATGAACATCAGACTTAAACATCGTAAATTAAAATGCACGGTCAGAAATTTACCTCGTTAATATTAGTCTGTGTTATTTAATGCAACGATGCTCTGCGTATTACTGGAAGAAGAAATGTTGTTTACAGTGTCCCATTTTTGAGGCTGAAAAAAAAATTATTTTGGCAAAATAATTTTGGTGTCCGAAGACTTAGACAAAATACCGATAAAACGTAATGATAAAAGACTGTGTACATGTATTATAATGCTTATCCAGGGTAACATTACATCCGCCATATAAGGACTTATGATTAGTGTAAGTTCCTTTGTCCCGCCAATATCCCGGATCCGACAATAACACGGTTTGAGGGTCTGGACCCCACGGACCGCGTTATATTGGATCTCCACTGTACATCATATTTAAAAGTTTGATGGGTGGATGGAATGGGATGGATGAGCTACTTTAATGTTACCAAATCTGTGGATCATCAGGTCAAATGTTAAGAAAGAAGGCTGTTGGACTGCCTCACATTGCAGACAGAGATAGACCTGATATCTTTACTGATTACTTTTGGTATTTATTATTATCAGATACTGGTTAAATATTTAAATGTTAAATCAGGTGAACAGGAAGAGATAAATGCTAACATTTTATTGACATATAAACTGATAAACACATTGATGTCACTGTTGTTCCTAACAACCTATCGGTACTTACTAGGCTGATAACCAAATGTTTTATCTCCTAAAATACATGTAATTTTATGATACAGATGGACAACTTCATTATTTTCATTAGGGAGGTTCACGGTCGCCGCCATTTTGGAGTTCCCCTTCTGGCATAATGTAAATACGTAGTTGAAACTAATGCTTTTTTTCCAGTTAAAATCCATTTTAGAGGATAAAACTATATTGGCAATGAAAGAAAAATAAATTATCTATTTACTTTTGGCAATTATATACTTCAAAGCGAAATAAATGATTCGTGATCAGGTTGTGAAATCAGTTGTCAAACTGGTTGACCTACTTTTAACTAGAATGTTTTTAAGAAAGACAACCGTAGGTGGGTTCAGAAAAATCAGTGTTGTCTAACTTTGTTGCGATGCATTGTGGGTTAGAATATATCGGGTAAGAGAGGAATGCTGGGACTTCCTCTTCTGCTAAAATAAGTTGGAATTTAGGAGGTTTTTCATGCTGAATTTAGTTCTAAGAGATATTGGTAAATTTTAAGGCTCTGGTAGTGGTTGAAATCATTACAGGAAATCAATAGAAGTCATTGTGGTACTAGATGTTATTTACAAGAAACAGGTAAGTTTGTCTCCATAAAAGGAAGCGCAAAACAGCGCAAAAGTATCAGACAATTCTTGTCTAAACCGTAAGTGGTTTTTGCGAAATTGTCATAGTATTTCGGATGTCATGTACTTTGGATACGTAACAAATGTGTGTATACATGTGAAGTAATAATTGTTGGGATGATAAACATATACCATTATTTTAATATTATAATCAGTTACTTAGTATTATCTGATTATTAATATGCTTTTTAAATGATTAGCGACACATGTATGCGCCAAGACATTGCAATTTCAGGAATCAGAATTTTGTTTACAGGTGTCAATCTTCGTCAATCTAGAATATACAATTCTTTTAATATAGTTACTGATGTCAGACTTCATAATTATTGACAGTGGAACTGAAAGTGACCACGGTGACAACAATGAAAGAAGAAGTCCAGTATTTCCAAGAAAAAAAAGGACTGAGGTATTATTAATGTTTAGATATGCTCTGTAGCAGTGTCATGCTGAATGCTTAACCATGTAGTAAGGCAGTATAAATATATACATTTATTTTATTTTATAAATATTTTAAGTAGATATGATCATTGGTAATTTTGAATCTGTTATGTATATTTTTGCACAGCCACCTAGTACTGTGTGGGGTTTGATGTTTAGACTATCTCATTTCTCTGTTAGTCCTGCTATACCAATATTGCATAGTCATGTGGTGATGGAATCTAACCATAGTATTTTACTATTAATGTTATTCTAACTTAGTTCTAACCTTCCTGACAATCTTCTAGAAGCTGTAGCATATTTGGAGTGCTTTTAATGTAGCTCTAGTGAGTTGGAATCTGTTTAGCAACTAGTATATAAAAAAAAGGAAACTATTCCTTCTGATCTCAGCAATCTTTTCCCTTATGGGGGAAGGTTTGGTGATTGAATTGGGAAGACTCCTGTCAACTAGTTAAAGAAGGAAAAAAAAATGCTGGATCTTCCTGTAACCATGGTAACTTTCATCCAGTTTAACTATTTTGTATGCTTTCTGCTTTTTATGTGTAGTCTTCTCCTCAATCCCCTGACCTATTTGATGACAGCGATACAGAATATCCAGATCAATGTGGGAGTGCTATGCAGACTCAAATAAGGGTTGGTACCACCATCCCCATCAACTTCGGTACAGTCATCATCGTCTTGGTCAGTAGGCAGTAATGATACATTAATATCCAATCCACGTAGTAATGAAACATTAATATCCAAAAATGAAAAAGTTTTAACTCAGCTGAAAAAAGAAAATGATGATTTGAAGAAAGAAAATGCAAAACTTTGGAGAGAAAATCAACTGTTAAAAGAGGAGCTTGAAAATCTGAAAACTGAAAAATAAAAATAAATAGTATGAACATCTAAAAATAATGGAAAATATAACGAATGAGAAAGTTGTTGAATTTTTAAACGTAAATGGTGTAAATAAGTGTGTAGAGTTTTTACAGGAAAATACTCCCAATAGATCTGATATTAAGCCGTCAAAGAAATCATTTGAATTTTCTTTGAAAAAATTAAAAAGCCAAGTAAAATCTTACAAAAAAAGTATATCCAGATCAGATGTTAAATCAGAATATGAAACCTACTGAAAGAAGACATTCTCATGTTATAGCTGACAATTGTTTAGATCTTAATAGAAGCTTTACCTTAGAAAAAGACAAGGTTCATGATTTAAACAACAAATTAAAAGAGACTGAAAAATGTCATGAAGAGACTCAAGCAGAGTTAGAGGATTCGCAAGCAGATTTACAAACGACAACCAAAAATCTAAAACAATGCAAATTGAATTTGAAAAGGACTGCTTCGAGAGAGACTTACGCACTCAAGAAAATTCAGAAATTGGAGGAAAAGCAAAGCAAAGATGGGTGTTGTGCTGAAAAAGATGGTCAAATTCAGTATTTACAAGATCAGATAAAAAAGAAAGATCAAGAAATTTTTGAATTAAAACAGTCATGTGAATATCTTCAAGATGTTGTAAATGATAATATCATCGCACCAAGAACACTAGATGTGTTCGATGAGAAGAAACAGTATACGGAAAGTTTCAAGGAATGTGTATATGAATTACTACAATATAATGTTAGTGCTTCCAAAGTGTCAGATGTGGTAAAATGTGTATTGCACATGTTGAACATGAAGCCAAAACAAACTTCCATCAAAGGCCACAGTACTATGCATGAATCTACAAGACTATTTATTGCTCAAAGTCACTTAACTGAAGTTTCCCGGCTGTACATTTTCCATGCTAAGGGTGGAAATGTGGCTGGAATTACATGGAAATTCATGGAAATCCAAAGAAAAGTGCGGAAAATACATTGGTTTCCGCGAAAAATCATATAATGCGGAAAAAAATTTCCAGCCCCAGTGCAGAAATTCATGGAATCAGGCTGGAAACCCCGGAAACCTTAAGCCAAAACTCCACGGAAGTCCCGGAATTCTGTACTTAGTAATATTTTTAGTAGTTTTCATGCTGGAATATGCCGGAAAAGACTTAGAAAAATTTTGCAAATGTAGCCTCTATATCATTAGTATAGCTTTATGCTGTAGAAAGGTGTATGACCTCTTGACCATTTCACCCTGGAAGGTGCAATCTGGGATTACATAATTTCCAGAAATCTAAGAAGATGTTGCCATGGATACATTGCATACACCAATAAAATCCAAGCTTTATTTGAAAATTTAGGAAGGATTTGGTACAGTACAGTAACAGCTTGCTTTGACCAGGATTATAAAGTTAGTAAAACAGAAAGTTTGAGAGTGATTTTGACTAGTGTTGACTTTTCACTGGATTAAAAGTGTTTTTGGACTATTGAATAATAAAAAATTCACTTGTTAAACTAACTGAAAAAGGTGAGAATTACATAAAATATGCATGGAATAAACTGTGTTAACATTATGCAGCATTTGAATAATTTGTGTTCATTTTCCACTGTGTTTATATACTCTAGTTTAAAGAAACTACAATTACATGTATAATTTAACCAGTTACTTCATTGATACAGCCAAAAATGTAGATCAAGATCAGCCAGCACATTTGTGCCATCTGATTAGGATCTGCACTTTTCACTTTGTCAGCCTTTGTGATTCATTAGATTATTTCTGACAAAAAAGCAAATAGAGAAGATCCTGATCAAAGGATACAGATGTGCCTGCTGATCTGGATCTACATTGGTTGCACATGCAATAGAATGTGAACATATGGAATAAAGGGATAGTATTTCAAAACCTTCTCTGACAGGAAATACATGTATACCATTAGTATAGAATTGAAGTATAGAATTGAAGTACAAATGTATACCATTAGTAGAATAGGAGTATACAATTAGAAGATAAGCAAAATTGAAGTATAGTAAATTAGACAATTATTTTTAATTACTAGCATATTTCTTAGCTTTCCAGCATATTCCGCGGAAAACCATGGAAACGGCGGAAAAATAGTAATGGTATTCAAGAAAACAGGCCAGAAGAAACTCGAGCACATTTTCCGTGGTTTCCGGGTAGGGCTGGAAAATAGCCCGGAAAAGTGCTGAACTTTTCCGTGTATTTCCATGCTTTTTCCAGCCTATGGCGGAAAACAGGCCGGAATATAGGGATTGAATTCTCCGGGTATTTCCCTGCTTTTTTTCTATAATATCTTCCAGCCTCATGGCGGAAAATCAGTCCGAATACTCCGGCCTTATATTTTCCGCGAAATTCACATGGAAATTCATGGAACTTTTTCACCCGGGTTTCTCCAAAGAAGACAAATACAACATTACTAACTGATGAAACGTCAAAACTTGGCTCCAAGTACATGGGGTTTGAGGCAGCTGATTCGGACGGTAATCTTTGGGTGTTAGGTCCTGTCACTTAGGGACATTGAAACTAAATCAGCAGACAACACTCTTAAGGTTTTTAAGGAGATACTTAGTGACCTTGATGAAAAAAGTTCACAAACTGACAATCAAGTTTCCAAGGACATTATTTGTCACATTACAGCCACAATGTCAGACAGAGCTGCTACAGAAATTAAGTTTAATCAGCTTCTAGAACAGTACAGGGAAGGAGGTTCTTCCGTTAACATATTATAACTATGATACTTTTACAGATGAAGAAAAATCAAGTTTTGAGTCATTAAGTAACTTCTTTTGTGGCCTTCATGCCATAGTAAATTTTGCTGAAACAACGAACAAATGTGTGAAGGAAATAGAATTCGAGCTACTAAAAGACAAGGAACTACCCTCTACAAACACAATAAAACAAGACAGTGAACCATTAACCTGTAGACTTATAAGAACAGCAGCAAAGGCATTTGGTATAGGTAACAGTGCTGATGAGAAAAGTGGGTGTCAAATGAACTTTAAAACCTATGTTACTGATTTTCTCAAAGAAAACAATCTTCATCCATCCCTTTACGTGCATATCGTGGATAAAGGTTCAATGTGCTTTTTTCCAATGCAAATGGTGTTTATTTTATGCATGAACATATGATGGCATTTCTTCAATCCTTTGGAGCTGAAAATAGACTTTTGAAAGCTGTTTTAGAAGACCTAAGTACAAGGGAATATATTGCAGGACTAAAGGCTTTGGGTTTAGTTAGCCAGTTTGTCACATCCCCCCTTTGGTCTGTGCTTGAGGACAGGAGTGTGTCAATAACTGACATGAACACTAAGTACTTAGAAATGACAACATTCTTAGAAGATGCAGGCAACAAATATTGACAAATTTATGACAGGTGAACTTTATCTCTTTCCAGATAAGGTCAGAAAAGACAAACTGTATGAAAAAATAATCCTTCCAACTGAGTTTGATATGATTGTTCAAGCCTTTTTGGAAGTGATTATTCCTGCATTATGTCAGCTCAGTAAGAAACTATTCATGGATCATTTACCTGGTGGAAAACATGTTTCCTTGAACAATGAAAAATAGCAGAAGCTAAAGGGTGTGCCCAAAACATCATGTTTCGCAGAGAGCGTTTTTGGTCAACTTGACCATTTGATACGTACAAAACCAAATATGTCTACCCTTGCAGCAGAAGCCTGTATAATGTTTTTTAATAACAAAATCCTTGATTGGCTGAAAGCAAAAACTGATGCAGAAAAAGTTATTTTGATAAAATCGGCATCATAGCAAGTAAACACACTGAAAACCAAATTTAAAGAACGTCTACATGATATTGAACAGAAGAGAAGAATTGCTATACAGGAAAAGATTGCACAGAAGGAAATTGCTGAACGTGAGAAAATTAGAAAGCAGGAATTAAGTACAAATGAAATTCTAATACATGGACTATGGCAGTCAGAAGCAGAAGTGGACAATATGTTATCTTCCTATAAATCAACTGCTGAATGTATTAAAGCATTAAAAGTTCAACTTAAATTCAGAAAAGAAGTTCTACTCCAAGTGCCTGAAGATAAGAAATCATTAAATTTGACAAAGGCTGTTAATGGGAAAAAGTCGAGAAAAGTTTAAGTGATGAAGAGTTGGCAAAAAACTTGAAGACTTTAGTTCGTCAGGCAATAGTTAAGGATGCTGAAAGCAATGAACAGAAACACATGTTGGTTGGGAAACATGTGAGACATCGTTTTACAGAAAAGATAGGCAGGACAACTGCGGTCAAGTGGTACACTGGAAAAGTGATTTCACAGGTTATCATTATGAGAATTTATGTAGTAATATTGTAGCTTTTTTAATTAATAGGTATGTTTCTGCGATTTATTGTCTAACAAATAACATTTTATGTTGGTTGTGGTCATATACACTAATTTTAGAAATTAATATTTGAATGATTATTTACCCAGCTGACCAACACTTTACTATTACCTTGATTGTGCGATCTTAAGCATATTACTTTTAAGTTTTTTAGCATGAACTTACGAACATTTAATTCATTGAATTTGCTGAAGAGCTTTTTTACTACTAATTTCATTACTTCATATTTTATATTAAGTAAACCACACGATTAAATCAAATGCAGTAATGTTCATTCACCTTTTCAGACATTACTTATAGTTATGATTTTGTGAGGTTCCGAACAGCAACCCTTTACTGGGCACAACATCAATAATTTAATAATTAAAACACATTAGGGCTATAACATAATAGGTAAAATACTTAAATTATAATTATCTTTAAAATATAGATTATAAAAACCAGTGATGTACATTATTCCAGGTTCCTTGGTTTCCAAATTGGTTCAACATAGTTTATGATAACGACGAAAGTGTCTACACATACCATCATCTTGACAACGATTTGGCAGAATCTGACCTTGAAATTATTGTATAGAAGTAAGTCTTGTTTTATCATCCTGTTACTACATACATTTTGTTTCAGCTAGTTATTATTTTAAAGTTTTTGTTATATTTGTGACAATAATAAAATTTCATATATATACAAGTCTGTCAATAAAGAAAAATGTCCCCTAAGGTAAAATTCTTCATCAATTCAAAATGCCATAACTATTTTATTTATGAATATATTTCAATCAAATAACCACCACTGTGCAACACTATTCCACTGATATATGTATATGTTACAAATATGTGGATATAAAAAAGAAAACCTTCAAAAATATTAGTATTAATGTCTGTTGAAATTTGGTCGGAAAATTTTGCAATTTTTAAAATTTCAAAATGCAATTAATTTTTTATTTGTCAAGATAAATCAATAAAACAAACAGAAATGTATTGCAATTTATTAGACCTTTAAAATGATGTATAACACTCTATTTTTTTTGAAACTTTTGAAAAATGTTGAACCTCCCTATTTCCATTACAGATTTAATTTTTTAAATATTTAATATACAGACTGTTCCACTAACAAACACGACTGCAAACAGTTTGTATAATTTATATTTACAAGATGGCCACTGGAGGAGAAAGTGATCTTGAAAGAGGAAATGAATGAATTTATCGACTTTTTGTGTTCAGTGTGCAAGAGGAAGAATAAAATCACAGAGGCACAGAGGTTCTGTACTGATTGCCAGGATTATCTGTGTTCTGACTGTGTCAACTCATACAATGACTTTTTAAGAAACCATCAGATTTTGGACAAAGCAAAGTTCCAGCCTGGATCTAGTGTACAGTTCCCAATGGTACCCACTGAGAGGTGTAAAGGACATGGACACAAGCCTGTGGACATGTACTGCAAGCAACATGATGTGGTGGGCTGCTCTACCTGTATGGTGATGGGGCACAGGTATGTCTCTTTTTATTTCATAAACACCTAAATATTATTTACAAGAACTAGAATTTGGTGTTCAGTGGAACATGTCTTGCCTAAAGATGCATTTGAAAGGGGCATAACTAAAAAAATTGTGAAACAGGAGTTATAACACTTGTTACTGATGATATATTCCAAGAATGAGGTAAATAGGACAAGTACTTTCAAAGTTATAGGCAACATTAAGTTTCATGTTAAAGCTGGGGACTTATGGGCTGCTAGTGACGCCGGACAATAGAATCCCTATGTGTCTACCTGCTATCGCAGGTGACACAAAAATATAATATACATAGAATCCCTATGAATCTACCTGCTATTGCAGGCGACACAAAAATATAACATACATGTATTTCTTACACAGACAACATTTGATGAAAATGGAGAAATTAATATATCACTTTTTTCTCAATTTCATACATGTAAATAAACCAGTTCATTAATATATATAAATTTATAACTTAATCATAAAGTCTTCAGCCTAAAAAATTTAAAATTTGTTGTGGTGTTTCCTCAATTTCTTCAGCATTCAAGATGTCTTTTTTAAATCTGGCACAAAGCTAACTTTACTACATTACCAATGTGTGATTTCTTAACTAATATGTAAAATAAAGATACATTACTCATTTAATAGCATTTATTTATGCAAAGTTCTATTGAACTGCATGTTGCCATTAGAGACATTTTTATAATTTCAAATTTCTTTTTTAATAATGAAAGCGCAATGACAAAATTTAATGTCAATAACCCTTAAGATTAAAAAATATCATCAAATAATTTCCACCAACTAAACAATTTATTATTTTCAGTACTTGCAAAGAAAAGTTCTATGTCCCAGATTACATAAAAACCACTAAAGTTGACAATCCAACAACTATTGTGGAACAGCTGGATACCATGGCCAGTTTTCTGGGGCAACTTCAGAAAACATTTCTCCAAGAACAGAAAAACATCAGACATTGGAAAGACAAATCAATGCAAGAGATAAGGAAGTTCAGACAAGAGATCAATCAAAAGCTTGATGAATTAGAAAGTAGCACTGTCCAGGATTTTGAGGGTGTATGTCAGTCTCTCACAGACAAGAATGAAGCCACACTGAGGGAACTTCAAACTTCATTAACTGAAGTACAATGTGCACAAGACAACTTGAAATCTGCTGACAGTAACATGTCACAGATGTTTGTCAGCATCAAGATGGCTTATGATGTTGCCTCTCAAGCTAATGAGAAAGTCACAACAACAAAAGACCAAGTATCTTGCACAGACATTACCTTTGTTCCCACTCAGAAGCTTCAGTCTCTGTTTAATGAGTAACAAGCCCTAGGATCCTTCAGTATTTCAGAAAAAATTAAATCCCAGTCCACAATTACTGCTCCCTTGCCGCCAGTGGCCAAAACCGAAACCAAAACTACATCATCTAAGAGTCAATCCAGTCCTGCTTTGCTGCAGGTCAAAGGCAGAAAGAAAAACAAAGTGAATGAGGAATCTGACAATTTTAGACGTTCTACCGGTTATGTATGTGCACTAGATGATAGAACTATTATCCTGTCTGACTTCATCAACTGCAAGCTGAAGCGGCTGGACAGCTCCACCTACAAGGTCAGAGACTCTTGTTTTGTTCCCCAGTGGCCACGCCAAGTGTGTGCCATCAGTAGCCAAGAAGTTGCTGTATGCTGTTCTGGAATCCAACTACGTGTAATACAGTTTGTATCAGTTGGACACATTATGCAGATGACAAGACAGATATCCACTGGTTTTTATTGTGTAGGTTTAGCATATGCTGTTGAGAAGCTGTTTGTTTCTGATGAGCACACTTCTGTGTATGTTTACAGCATAACAGGAGAGAGATTGCAGCAGTTCAGTATGTCTCAGCGAGAAGGTGATCTTATTCTTCTCTGTAGCCTTGCTGTGAGCAGTGATGGCTCAACTATCTGTGTGGCTCACAGAAAGAAGGGCTTGATTATTCTGGGCAAGAATGGTTGGCTTGTTGGAGAGTTTACTGATCCTAAACTTTTAGTAGCTCATAGTGTCTGTCTGTATAAAAACAACAGTGTGCTTGTTGGTGGCCATGATTCTAACAATGTTTTACAGTTCAGCTCTGATGGTCAACTGATTGGTGAAGTTTTGAAAACTGACAAGGGTTGTAGGGCTATGTGCCATTGTAAGAAATACTCAAAACTGATTGTTGGCTTGGATGATGAAATTGAAGTATTCGATATAAATGAATAAACATGTTTTATTTCATGGGTTTCAAGATTAGTCATTTATCAATCCTTCTCATTTGGGTAAAAAATAGGCCATATTTTATAAGTAAACATATGGTGAAATAATGGTAAATATTCTCTTTAATATGTAGTTTTAATGTAACTGCTTTTTAAATCTCCTGCATGGCATATGAAATCTTTCAGTCAGTTTGATTAACAAATAATGAAGATGCAGATTTGAAATTGTTTTATATCTTCACACCTTCATAAAGAATTCATGTTTTAAATATATTATGCAATCATGACAATGTCACTAACAGATGAACTAGAATACTTTACATCAATATAATGGATATGCATTTATCACTTTTAGTTACTGTACAATGTTGTTTTTTTCCCCAAGATGAATGTTTTTGCTATTTTTGCAACTGTCGTAAAATCACAAAATATACACGCAAAAAATTCCCAACTTTATTTTCGAGAAGTGCACTATTCGCCTGTTGCTAGACTATACAGTAGCCTCATATGGTGCACAAATTAAGTAATCTTAATCTTAAAGGCAGATTAGATAAGTACCGATATAATTAATGGTTTGAGGGTCGAAATCACTGGTATTAATGAAAAGCATTAAGTCATAGATATTGATCGTTTCATACTTTCAAAATTTGCTTTACAAACAATGCAGATGATCATAACAAAATAAGCTCTTTAAAAAAATACTTGCCCCAGTGGGATAAAGGTCAATTATCACTTCATAATGTATATCTGTTGTGGTCACAGTCATTGTTCCATTGATAAAAACATAATCACTATTGTTATTAAAAGGGATGTCAATTATGCTATAGGCTATTTGGTTTATAACATTTTGATAAAATACTACTGCTTAATGCACAGCTTGCACACCATAGCAAACATTTTTTTTTATTAATACTTAATTTTTACTGGTACATTTGCTGGTACAGGATTATAGGAAATGTAGCAATATGTATTCACTGCACCAAAAAAGAAGCAAACATTAATTTCTGCATAAACAAATTCAATAAAATTACAACAGTGAAAATTAAAATTATGGCACAATCGTGAACATTTTCAGTCATGAAAATAACCCATTATATGGTATTTACTAAACTAAAAGAAAGATGATGTTTGCTAATTACATGTATTTTAATAGAATTTAGTTAACACTGAATTGAGATTTCTTCAATTGACACAATGATGGTACTACATGCCACAACTTTTTTTTACTAGAACCAAAACAATTATACAATACAAAAATATTCAGTAATTCTTTGCTGAACAAACATGTTTCATCAAATGTAATAAAATTAGCTAACACATATAATGGGAAGAGGTTAAAGATGATTGGTTCAAATTAGCAAACTTATAAAATTATCTAGAATTTGGGTCTTCACGTTATATACTGACACAATTAAAACTTTATAGTATACATATACTTATGAATTATAAATTTTATTTTGATACATGCATGTCTAAACCTCTGAAACAGGTTTGTATGATTGTCCTTGCAGGTGTTAGTCGTCAAAGTGATATTTCCATGAATTCCTCATGATTTTTGCATTGAATTATTAAAAAATCATATTTCTAAACATTATGTCATGTATTATCCTAAAGCACAGTTTTTAACTTGTGTGTGTAAATATGAGTATGCATGACAATAGCATTTGAATGATCAGTAGATGCTGGGATTTTCATGGCAAAATTGGATATTTCAAACTGCTGATAATTTGAACTTTTTCAGGTCAAATGAGTTCAAACATTTTAGTTATAGTATTATTAATGCAGAAAAAGAGCATAAAATAACTGTTAAGCAAAGTGTTACCTCGGTGACAACTGGGGCAATGAGAAGACCAGATCCCCACATAAACTGCCAGTCTATCC
The DNA here is from genome assembly GCA_038501625.1 of Corbicula japonica. Taxonomy (NCBI): domain Eukaryota; kingdom Metazoa; phylum Mollusca; class Bivalvia; order Venerida; family Cyrenidae; genus Corbicula; species Corbicula japonica. The sequence continues at coordinate 10,847,845 of JAZAYU010000009.1, forward strand.
CATATGTCTCTTCCTGATATGGAAACCTGCAAAAATTCAATGACTGTAAAATAGACTGTTAAACCACTGTGTCTATTGAATGGACTAAACCTTTTTCAGATGTGTGTCACTCAAATTGCACTTTTGCATACATCTAAAACTTAATAAACGGCAAACAGACTGTTAAAACACCGTATCTATTTAAATCAGATGTGTGTCATAGAATTCATACTTTAGCATACATCTATTAACTAAACATCAAAATGTTTAGACTTAGGATTATTCGTGATCTACACTAGTTCATAATAATTGTCAATCTGATATCTGAAGACTGGAACTCTTAAGTAACTGTTACATTGTAGTAAGAAACTCCAGGTTTGCAAATCATAGTAAAGAATTCGACAGAGTTTCAACCAATTAGTGAAGGATTCAACAATTCTGACTTGGCTTGACTGGAGCCTTTCTTTTTGTTGTTTTTTTTTTTTGCTTATTTACTGTGGTATCATTATATTTTTGAAGGAGATTAAATTTTTATATATTTTGCAGTAAGGAAAATGCACAAAATCAAATCCTTGAGAAATCAAACCTTTATATGTCCACTTTTGATGAGAAAAATACAACTGTGCAAATTTTTGTCTGAGCACCAGAAATGGTATTTAAGTCTTTTGTGCAAAATCTGATCCCCACAAAATTTAATGATATCACAGTATAACATTGATTATTACTTCAGCCTGTTGTTTAATCCTTGCATGATGTGTCTTATATGTCTTGTTTTTGCATATGTGCTGCAGTTCTAGAAATGTTTAACCATGCATTTATTATCTTGCTTCATTCCTAACATGATATCTTAACAATGATGTAAATTTATACCCTGTATATAAGTTTTGTACTAACTTGTATTGCTTTAATCTATATTATAAATAACTATTATTTGGAGCCAGAGCTTAGTTTGTACCTTTTGTATGTACTCATACATATATGTCTCGGCAAGTTTATATTTTGTCGTAAATATTTATTCATAAATAATGTTGTATTGTTGATTATTTTTCCATCAATAAATAAATTTTGAACTAGACCTTGAACTTGTTCGATTAGGTTCTACACAGTCAATGTCTCAACTGCTGAAACACTTGTTAATGATTAACCTAGCCTTTACTCCAAATATATCGTTTTAACAAATGTGCGACCAGTGTAGATCCAGAAGATTTAGAAAATTCTTTAACCCTTTCCTGTACAGACACACCTTTATTGCTAGGGCGAACAGTTTAGATCCAGATCAGCCGGCACATCCGTGCCGTCTGATCAGGATCTAAACTGTTTGCTTATTGATTCATTAGGTTATTTCTGACCAAAATGCGACCAGTGCAGATCCTGATCAGACGGCACGAATGTGCCGGCTGATCTGGATCTACACTGGTCGCACATGCGTAAAAATGCATATCTGTACAGGAAAGGGTTAAAATGCCAACAAAAATTTTTTATCCATCACATAGGTCTAGTAACTTAAAGGGTAGAACACAGAAGTAATAGGTAAACCATAGAAGAGGTCCTGCTGCCTCTAAATATTTTCTAAAGAAATCATTCAAACTGATAACCGACTGATTGGTGATGGCAGTAAAGAAGTTGCTCAATTTCATAGTGATAGTGTACTTTTGTAATGTACTGGAACTGTTAGCTGATTAAGTGCTGAGGCCGCAAATATTTATAAAACATTTATAAATATTACAATAAACATTTACTACATATATATGCATTTTATTGCATGTGTGACCAATGTAGATCCAGATCAGCTGGCACATCAATGCTCTCTGATTAGGATCTGCACTGTTTGCTTCTTGGTCAGAAATAACTTAACACATGTAAATCAAAAACCAAACAGTGCAGATCCTGATCACATGGCAAAAATGTGCCAGCTGATCTGGATCTACACTGTTTGCTCACGCCATAAAAGTATGTAATTATATAATTATATGAAGGAAATGGTTAAAACATGACTTACTCATAGAACATAGCTCTAGCCACTGCAGTCCCGTTGACATAACTCTCATGAAACAGGGTATAAAGATATGGCAGTAAAGAGTATCTGGTGCGGTATACGTCTCTCACTGCGGCACCAAAGAATGCATCAAACGCACCTGGATCATGATCTATCTGTAACAAGGCCATCAAAAAGTCAAAATAAATTATAACTCTGAATATAAAGACCAATCAATATTTAAACCACTTTAGTCCAGTCCCAGATATGGTCTTAATAGCAGGCATTCACTGTCCTAGTAATCATGATAATTTATTCAGGGCCTTTATCTGTATAAATGTTTAAGAGGTCCACTAGGACATGCATTATACCAAATATAAGACTAGTTATTGCAGTTTGTGTATAAATTATTTTTTATCATGTTCATATTTAGTTGCTATAGCAACCAGACTTCTCCATGGAACTGAAAATTTGATAAAGAAATAGGTTAAGCCTTCATACAAAGAAAATTACTACAAAGCTTTGATAGAATTGAATGAAAAAACAAGTATTAATGCAAATTGTAAAGGTGTTTCACCAATCAATAAGCTTAATCTTTTGATATAAAGTCTGGAATTTTTCCTTTGAAAAGTCTGGCTAATTATACTGAAACACTACAGATGAAAAAAAAATGGGTTCATTTAGTTAACTGAAATTTCTGTTAAAAATATTGACATGGGATTTATTTATGACTGTTGTCTCAAAAATTTCTAAACAGCCATTGAAGATGAAAAATTATTAAAGCACTTTCATCAACACCTGGTATCAGGTGCCAGCAACATACCTTACTCAGATCTGAATTGTGACTCCTGGAGAAAGGATAAAAGGCCCCGAGTTGGTACCACCTAAGACACAACTGGTAGGTAGTTTCCGGCTGGAACCCGCATATATCTGCTCCAACCATCGGGATACCAAACAGATTCATTGACAAGATGGCTGAAAATTAGTAAAGTATTCTTAGTTATGTTGTGTGATTTTAGCCACTCATTTAGTATTTGCTTCACACTCACATAACACTGTCACTCTATTTGACAAGGTGGAGGTAAGTGTGGAAAGCAGTTACACTGCTTCAAGGATTTGTGTTTAAAATGTGTGATTTATATTTAAATTACTTATTTAGTTAATGTTAACACTTTCCTCCATATATACGCATTTTTATGCATGTGCGACCAGTGTAGATCCAGATCAACCAGCACATCAGTGCCGTCTGATCAGGATCTGCACTGGTCGCATTTTGGTAAGAAATTACCTAACAAATCAAAAAGTTAACAGTTAAGATCCTGATCAGATGGCTGATCTGGATCTGAACTGTTTGCCCATGCAATAAAGGTGTGTCGTGAAGGAATGGGTTAACGCATTTTTTAGTTACGGCATAATTATTATTCAATTCAATACATATAAATAAGAAAGCTTTACAGGATGGATGGCAAACTTTGTTTTGCATTTTATGGCATTTAAAGTTATTGCAACTGGATTGTAAAACAAGACCTGATATCTGAAATCAATACAAACTAATGTACATGTATTATTATTATTATGATACCATTACGGTTACTTAATAGATAAGCACAATGTATTATAATTTTTAAAAATTTTAGACTGTATCATTCGCAGACCCAGTTGAAATTGACCTCAAAGCTTTTTTAATTCTTTCAATTCATTACCGGGCCTTCCTTTACCTGATATGGACCTGTACAAATCATGATACGTGGGAAAATTATCTCCTGTCCAATGACCTCCATAATGACCTTGACCTGCAAATGTTGACCTTGAAATCACAAAAGGTCGTTTACCCTCTGGCAATGCCTTTAAAGCACTGAAAACAAAAGCAACAGTTTATACTGGATTCTGAATAATCTAATCTAAGACATTTAAAATACTTTTTCTACTTGGTTTCCTTACTTCATGACTGTGTGCTCTTACTGTAAATGTTATGAACATCAGGTTACACTTTTTGCATCATATAAGGTCCCAAATCTTAGAATCTGCAATATAAGAGAACAATAAACATTAAGGTCAGAGTTGGTGGAATAATTGTTTAAGTGGGCCCTTTTATACCTCAGTAAGGCAGGCTCTTCTCATGATGGGAATCTGTGTTTGAGCTTTGGCCTGGTTACACAATTTGCTAACCCTGTTACAATTTATCTTATGTCATTTTTCAAAAAAAATAAGCTGTTAGATAATATAATGTATATTATGAGTTTCTACCCAGTGGATAACATTTCAATTCATGACACTTAATGCTAGCAATTTAAGACATTAATTGTATTTTAATAACTTCTTCTTATAGTATAGTATAGCTATAAACACATTTACATCAGAGTTAACTGTACTTACTGGTAGGTAGCATTAGTTTCCATCATACCATACATGTTATGGAGGTCATAGTGAGGCCAGTACTTCTGTCTGGCTGAGGGACAAGCTGTTCTGCTGTACAACATGCCACCAACTACATCTAAAACATATAAAATAAAAACATTTAAACCAGGTTCAATTTATAATACACAATTCAGCATTAGATGACCTCCACAATCCATTAACCCTTTCCTCCATATATACGCATTTTTACGCATGTGCGACAAGTGTAGCTCCAGATCAGCTGGCACATCCATGCGGTCTGATCTGGATCTGCACAGGTCGGATTTTGGTCAGAAATAACCTAACACATTCAAAAGCGAACAGTGCAGATCCTGATCAGACGGCACGGATGTGCCAGCTAATCTGGATCTATACTGTTTGCCCATGCAATAAAGGTGTGTATATGGAGGAATGGGTTCAAAATTTTAGCAAAGTTTCTGATAACAATTAACATGTAACATTAAGTTTTCTTGCAATCTCTAAAATTGCATAGCTTTTTTTACTAAAAAGCCCTCAATGTAACATGAATATTTCTGCCGGGCTGCAGCTAAATCATACAATAAAATTTTAGCCAGTTTTCAGCTAAAACGTACGATTAAGTATCAAGATTTCAGCGAGACTCCAACACAACAGGCTACAACAGATAGATTTCAAAATCATACAAACACCCAGATTTCAGCTAATCTCTAAACCCTTTCCTCCATATATACACATTTTAACACATTTGCGACCAGTGTAGATGCAGATCAGGATCTGCACTGGTCTCATTTTGGTCAGAAATAACCTGATGAATCAAAAAGCAAGCAGTGCAAATTCTGATCAGATGGCACCAATGTGCTGGATGCCCACACAAACAATGTTTCTATGGTGGAAAGGGTTATATTAAAGCAAATCTAGGCTCCAACTAAGTCCTCAATTTAACACCAGTAAATATATACATCAAAACATAACAATTTCAGGAAGGTTTAACATAAAACCCAGAAAGTAACGTCAAGTTTGAGCTAAAACACATCATTTAATACATGTATCATGATTTTTGACAGATTCCATCAAAACACACAACATTAAGATTCCAGCTAATTTAAAGATAAAAACCACACTGAAATATCAAGATTTTAACCAGGTTCTAATTTCAATTCACATTTAAACAAGATTCAACCAAACTCAGCAATAAACATCAATATTCAAGCCAGGTACAATTTAAAGACACAAATTTGAGCTGAGCTCTGGCATTTAGTTTACGTAACAAAAAATCCTCCATTCTACTAAAAATTACTTGAGTAAGTGTATCAAATTACTTTGAAAAATTTTCTTGAGAAAGTAAAAACTTCTGTAAGTTAGTAAAATTTTACTACTTATTTAACAAGTTGACTGTCTGCCACAGGAGATTCTTTAACAAACCTTGGAGAACTTGTTATGGCGAATTACTTTTAATATTTTTTGAAAATTAAATGTGAAGCCCCAGTCTATCCAAATACATGAACAGACTTTAATTTTTTTTACTGGATTAAACAGTGGTAACTTTCAAGTTTTTTCTGGGCCAAATAAATGAGATTTAACATGAGTCTAAAAACTCTAGCTTGCGAGTCCAACCAACCTTGAGATTCAATGCCCAAGGTTATAAAACTGAGCATGGAACCCAGTCTCAAATCCAAAAGCATCTGATTGGCCTAAATGGTGACAGTCGCCATTTCAGCCAATCAGATGCTTGAGATTTAAGACTGGTGTCCATGCTCAGTTTCATAACCTTGGGCACAGATCTAGGATCCTGGAGCTTCCTCTGGCATAGATTCAGGAAGGAGAGGAACAAAAGACTCATCTACAAGCCAGCAAGATCTATAGAATCCAGTCAACCTTATCTAGTGGTCTAATTATTTTTCAAAGTATAAGGGGATTTAACTCTTTACTCCATATATTCACATTTTTACACCTGTTTAACCAGTGTAGATCTAGATCACCTAACACATCTGTGCACTTGATCAGAAATAACCTAATAAATCAAAATGCCAACACTGTAGATCCTGATCAAATGGCACAGATCTACACTGTTCACGAAAGCCATAAAGGTGTATCTATGGAGGAAAGGGTTAGGGTAATTAAAGTTGAAGCAGGATTCTGGGCTCAAATCATATATATTCCCTATTCCTGTATTTCCATCCCCCTTACCAAATTTTCGTCAAATGCTTTATAAATAGATAAAATAAATGTCAAATTAGCATGATTATCAAAAGAGCATTCTTTTTTCAATGAAATGGAACATTATATCTGAAAATCAATGCTTAAATATGCATGTTTGGTTGTTAAGCAGACACGCACCGCCGGTGAAATAAATGGCTGCCACATTCCTATAAACACGTCCTTCAATGAAAGAACCTGTGTGAAGAATGAGTTTTCACTATTTCAAACTTGTTGTTGTGTTCAAACCATGCAGACAATCAAGGGTCAAAAACATTTTGATGCATTTTTATCAGTTTTGCAAGATTGTCTAAATAAAAGCTATTTTAAGCACATGGTGTGTTTTGGATAAGTGATTCTTAGATAAATATGTTGTCCAATCATTTTTAAGCTCAATTTTAATAAATTCAATTTTTTAACAACTGCAACTTGAAAATATCATGATTACTCTCATGTACAGTGCATAAGTCCATGCATCCTATTATTAATTGTTGTTTATTCAAAAGGGACGGAAATATAGGAAAGTAGGATAATAGCCTATACATCAAAATAGCCAGGTCTTACGGTCAAAACTGTGGTATGAAATCCATACCCCCCTACTCCCTCCCCCTTCTTACTGAGACCATCGCTTACCTGGTACGTACGGAGGATTGTTGTATCTGTTGTATTCACATCCATCCACCGACCCGTCAATAAACTGTGCTATCTCATCCATGTCCTGTAATGAAATCGCTGATTTTCATAGGGTAAGGAACTAATTTTTGTGGCTTTTGTGGTCAGATTGATCAATGAAATCAAAACCACCATAAAATACATTATTGAACATAAAAGTATTGAAGAAACTTCAACACCACGAAATAAAGAACCCTTAAAAATGTCACTTAAGTGAAATAATGAAATTTTATGCCCATAAATATTACTAGTATTGTATTTACAGTATACTGAACAAAAGTACAAAAAACAACTTATGGTATTTAAATTTCTTTTAAATCTTACATAAATCCACTCTTTTCATAGCAAAAGACATTACATTGTTTTAAAAAACTTGTTTGTATTATTTACCATTAGAACCTAGATGAAGCCAAGAAACTGCAAAAGCATAGTCATGTGAACTTGTCTTGATAAATATGTAAACTTCATCATCATATCACAAAAATGGTTTAACTCCTTATCTCAAGGTACTTGTTCTGTTCTTTAACTGAAGTGATGACTTCCATGTCTCGTAACACTGATCAGAATAGGCCTATGCCAAGGTTATAAAACTGAGCATGGAAACCAGTCTCAAATGTCAAGCATCTGATTGGCTGAAACGGCAATTTCAGCCAATCAGTTGTTTGAGATTTGAGACTGGTGTCCAATCTCAGTTTTATAACCTTCATCCCTATTCTGTTTTCTGGACACTAAGTTAAAAGACAACAAGGAACCCAGCATATCCAATATCACTACCCACAGACCATCCAATGGTACTTCTTTGAAAATGGTAGACCAGTACTCAGTGGCCTTCCAATAACTGAAGTCAGTTACGAGATATATATCTGATCATAGAATGACTATCCACAGACATCCACATGTACTTTTTTCCAGAACTCTTTGATCCTGGTAGACCTGGGTTGAAGGTTATAAAGCTGAGATTGGAAACCAGTCTCAAATCTCAAGCATCTGATTGGCTGAAATGGCGACCAGTCGCCATTTCAGCCAATCAGATGCTTGAGATTTGAGACTGGTTTCCAAACTCAGCTTTATAACCTTGGAGCCAGTACTCAGTGAGCAAGAAGTCAGTAACGAGATATATATCTAAATATAGACTTACTATCCACAGTCCATCAACAGGTACTTTCATCCAGAACTCTTTGATCAAAGTAGACCAATACTCGGTGGCCTTAAAGTAACTGAAGTCAGGAAACACTGTAGGACCAGGCCATACCTGCCAAAAATAACAGAAACCATAAGAAGAGAAAGAAGAAACCACTGAACTTCCGAAATTGATTCATTTTTATTTCACATTACATGGATTGAACAACATAAAGTAGACCCAAATCATACTGCACAGATAGGCAGACTGTTCTGGGACTATACTTGTTAAGAGCAAATATTCTTCTTCTACTGCAACCAATATTCTGTTTTCAGTTTACTGGGGTACTAAAGTCAATTGGATATTTTTGTTACTCATGGGTGAACAATGTAGATCCAGATCAGCTAGCACATCCATGTCATCTGATCGAGATTACACTGTTTACTTTTAGATTCATTAGGTTATTTCTGACCAAGAAGCCAATAATCTATATGAATTTAAAAGCCACCAAATTATAAGAAAAGATTATTTCAATGTTAAGTTAAGGTAAAGTTACTGAAATAAAAAAAAATCTTACAGCTCCAATATAAAGCTGATTTGTCTCGTTCTTAATAAAGATGTCCATCTCTATTCCAAGATCATATGGTCGGTACGAGCCAGGCGGCTGGGTACTGCTGATTCCAGGATCCTGTAATATACAAAATACCACCTGTCATGTTTATGCGAACTAGTTTAGAAAGAATGGAGCCTGTGGGTTCCACAATGTGTCTTTAAAACTGTGTTGTAAAATTGGTTTTAGCAAAGCTTTCACAAAAATATTGAAAATTAAATAAAATGGTAACAAAATAATTTAAAATGTAAAAATAAAGTAAATGTCAAATTGTCTGCAAACTAAATATATACTCAACAAAAATAGAAACCTGACACTTTATATTTGGTGTATTTTCCTGGAATCAGATTTAAAGCTAATTGAATTGTGGTATGTAATAAAAATTGTGCATGTTTTGAACTTAATTATGTATTTTGATATTTTTGGTGCATGAAACAAGTGATTCAGTGGTTATTTTCTTTTGGATGGTGCAAAAATATAAAGATTTTGAATATGCACCTCATACTTATTCAAAGTTACAGTGTCAGGTTTCTTTTTTTGTTGAGTTATAATAATTGGAGATTTTGTCTATAAAATCTTATAGCTCTAATGGGATTACAGTCATTCAAAAATAACAAACTAAATTCAGTAATTTAAACATATCCATTTTGATAATGAAGCTTGGGACTTAAATTTTTATGGTCTTACCACAATGATTATGTATTTCATGCCCCTGTTATGAAGTTCTTGTACCATCCCAGCCTGATCTCCAAATCTCTCCACATCTGTTGTGAAGTCCCTCTTACCAATAGCATAGTCTATATCATTCCACTGAATGTCCTAAAATTGGCAAAGGAAGACAACCAGTATATTAGGCAAAACTCCATTTACAGGTCAAAACAGAATATTCTATCCAATTAAAGTAGTTGTTTTAATTAATCCTCTGCAATGTTTTAACCCTATTAGTGGACAGCTCTATTTGCCATCTAAAGAAAACACAATATCTCACTATTTTTCTGCCTGCTTATGTCCTGTAAACAAACAGATTAGTTAACTACTTTAAAATCAGTTCACAGAACGTACAACGTGAACGTACAATGTGTGGAGATGGACAATGAAAATTAAAATTAGCACTAAGTATATAATTCATATATGCTGTTCTACAGAAATCAGATGCTGATTCTAATTTCCAAAGAACTGCTTGGATGATTACTAATACATAGCAAAATATTAATCACTGAAACATTCTCGATAATAAAAATAGCTATTTCCTGCTCCTGCCCAATCGTATTTCACTTCTGATAGGAGGGATCTGTGCCAATCAAATTACTGCTAGAAGTTATCAAAGACAAATAAAGTTCTGGAATGGCTGGCTAAAATCAAATGTTTGACAAAAACTTTAGGCTCTATATAAATTACTTTCAATCGCTTTTTTATTAATTCTCACAAATTTGTTCTATCGTAGTTCAGGCCCTTTTATGTAGAGTATAGGTGTAAAAGAAAACAAATATCCCACCAAGATACTCCTATCATAGTTTCAATATTAAGATCATTTATTCTGTGGATTTCGAAACAAACAACTTTACGTTGGCATATTTTGGTTACCTGGGGAATTCCATATTTTCTGACCCTGTTAACAACAGCCATTGTGTCTGTTACATTGTTCAAACCAAATCTACAGATATGAAATCCAAGGCTCCAATATGGTGGCATAAATGTGCGACCAATCACATTTGTGTATTCCCTGGTAACATCATCCGGATTCTGACCAATGAAAATATAGAAATCCAGAATTCCACCAATGGTCCTCCATGTTATTGCCGGTAAAGGTTGCAAGGTCACATCTGAAGGATAAACAGATTTATGTTATTTTATACCAGATAGTAACAAACTTACAAGTAGCAGGGCACTTATATGGCAATTTTTTGGGCCCATTATGGGCCCCATTCCCCTCTCAAAATTGTATGTTTTTCCCCTATCTCAGAAAAAAATTTCTCCTCCCAAATCTAAACTAAAACTGAAATGGACTCCTGAAAATGCATGTAATTTATTAATTCATTTATTTGTAAGTCTAATGTCACAAAATATACTAGCTATTATAATCAGTGGTGGAAAACAGTGTTTTGAGTAAGTGTGACACTTTAAAATCATAATGCATATTGACTTAAAATTCCACATTTTTGTCTTTTTGTCTTTACACGACATGAAATTCCCCTTCCCGAAAGGGTATGGGTACCTGTCCCCAAAAGTTGTCTAGTGCCCTGAGTAGGATAAACGGACCTTGTCACAAATACCCTGTAGACAACCAAGAGCAATTGACAAACAATTTTGACCAATCAAAACACAAATTCTGCTTTGCTAAAATACATGCAACAGTTTTAAGCACCAAAATAACATTTCTCATCCTCATCTTATTGTGCCCTTTGAAGTCCAGTAGAAATTGCTGAACAGTAAGGTTTCAGTTAATCCTGAGGAAATTCTGTTGATTGGCTGGTCTTTCTTTGAATACATGTATACATGTAGTGTGCCCCATGATAATTTATATTAAGTTTTCTAGCTGATGGTTATTTACAGCTAAAGCTACATATGTTTTCTTTTGTCTTGAAACAACTGGTCTAGTTTGTTGCTGTTGTTTTGAGGGCATTGTTTTTGGATTATTTGAAGGAAATTACCAATTGATCAGAAATAAATATATACTGCTCACAACCATCAAAGTTCTGGTTAAATTATATAAAAATGAAGAGTCAATGGTAATCATGAATCAAACTTAAAAAAAAAAACTCGATAAAAGCTGAAAGAAGACAAATTAATAATCATCATAACAGACCAGACCACATTCCAACAAAACTGTTTTCAAATTGAACAATGTTTACTTCTTTTTTTCAATAAAAAACAAATATAGTGTTAGCCAACAAGTATTGGATGACTGAAATGAGCATTTACCTTTTACTCCATAGATATATTCTCATGTGGGCTAACAGTGTAGATCCAAATCAGCAACAACATCTGATATGTCTGATCAGGATCTACACTGTTCGCTTTCAGATCCATTTGGTTATTTCTGATCAAGAGGTGACTAGTGTAGATCCAGATCACACACGTGATAAAACCCTTATATATATATATGAAGAGTTAACTGTTAAGTATGTTACCCATGGCGTTGCTGTTCATCAGGAAGAAGCCACTTGCTCTACCAGCACTCTCCATTATCAGATAGTAAGGATGACTGCCATACAGATTCTGATCTTCCTGAAGTACAATTACGCAAAAAGTGATGCAGATACTTGCATTTTGATGCAAGTGAATACTGTGTCTCATGCATTTTATTTATGAAGTAATTATATATTTGACATTTGGAAATAAAATAAAAATTAAATTGAAGTTGAAGTAATTTTAATAAAAGTATGGTAATAATTATTGAATAGAACATAAAACTTTCAATATTTAATCTGATCATTGAATATTCATGCACGAGGGTCAGATGACCTGTGGTTTTGAAAAGCTTTGACAGTGGTCAAAAAGAATTTCAAAGTAAAAAAAATTGATCACCTCTGGTGGGTTGTCTCTATTCCACATTGTTCTGCGGGTCCAGTTCATATCTAATAACAAGCTTGACCTATGTTCACCTAACCCATAAATATAGTAGGAGGGTAGACGGGAAGATAACTGTAAGAATTGATCTGTGAATATCAGGGGTGCTGTCCCTTTTGTAGAAAATCTGAAACCAAAAATGTGTATATGTCCTCATATTTCTGCTGATAACAAATTCTACACTACACAAATATAATTATACAGTACAATATATACTTTTTGCATAATTACTTTACAGACAAACCTGTATCAAGCAGCCACGCAAAGGAGTGACAAAAAGTGGCTGCTAAATGAAGGTGGCTGTTTAAGTACAAATTAGAACAAAATGGAAGTTAAGGACATATTCAAAATGGCTGTTTAAGACAGGTGTTTGCATAATGCAGGTTGCTGCAAAGGCAGGTGCAACTGTATAAAAGTCCAACAAAAGCCATCTAAAACACCAAAACCAACCAAACCGACATGTCAACCATGAGGCAACATTGCTTTTCATATAAACATCGATAAAAATGAATTTGTGTACCTCATGCATACTACCTAGAAGCATATGTTCAGAGCCTCCTTTTATGGAAGACTGTAACTCCCAATATCATGATGATAAAAACTGTCTGAAAAACTTGCACCAGTCCCTGATAACTTCTTGCAATAGTTTTATCTGAAGGTAGATAACTTACACAACAGTGTTATCACTGTTCCTGGTCACAGCCATCCAGAATGGACTGCCTTGCTCACTAGTTGTCACAGTGTAAGCTGCATTAGCTGCCTTACCGTCAGATTTAGGAACATCCAAGGGTACTTCATACCGTTTGTTCTTTGCATCGTATATCTAAAATATAATTAAATAGTCTTTTAATTGCAAACCATGTCACATTTTCAGAACTTCCCAACTAGCACAATGTGGCATTTTACCATTTGAAATAATCAAAACGATAGTAATTTCAGCCTCAAACTGCATTTCTTCATTTAAAACTGATTAAAAATCTTGCATTAATTTTATGGAACTTTTTTTCATCTTCATTATTTATTGCTTTCAAATTTTTCAAGGTTTATAACATGAAATGATTAATGAATACTAGATTACATTTCTCTTTTCAAAAATTCTAACATTGGTTTGCACGTAAAAAGGTAATAGAATTTAAATAAATATATATTTTTTATGTCATTTTAAATTTCTTACTTAAAAAAGACCTAACACATTTAACTGTTTACAAATAAAACCCAGTAAATATTACCTTGACATGAAGCCTTTTTTCAGTTTCATAGAAAACATCAACAGTAAGTTGTTTAACGCCACCTGGATAAAATGCAGGAGGTTCTCCTGACAATTTCAGGCTGAATCCATAATTTGTATAGTTTATACTATCTACAGAATAACTTGGGTAGTTCCGTGGATAGTAACAAAATGGTACATCAGCTGGAGATAGTGTGGCATTAACATTTGTAGAGCGGAGTGGTTTCTGCCTTGCTTTATCTACTCCCCAGCAGCATCCTCTCATGAGACAACCATATTCTGCATTGGCAACCTCAGGAAAACAATCAAACTTTTCTACTGGAATATCAATGTCACACTGTGGCTGTTGTGAACTTGATTTCAATTCTGATTTTAAAGGAACTTTAATTTTTGAAATGTCAACAATAGTTTCAGTTTCGAATTGAACACTGATGCCATCATGACCATTTCTACTATCTTTAGCTGATTCCTGTAATGGTTTGTACAAGTTAATTAACTTTTGAACAGCCTGGTTATCTCTGCCACGCTGATGGTTTATAACATCCTGAAGAGGCTTATCATTTTTGCTCCAAATGTTATCATTGTCAAGCTCTGGATAATGCATCCATAGGAGGTTTATTCTGCCGCCAATCAGCGAGTTAAGAAAAAACAGGAGGCTTAACACCAACACTGTGACGATAGTTATTCTGGTCCATGAAAAACTCCTTAATACCATCTTTATGGTTCATCTGATCTACAACAAAATTAAAATAGCATAAAATAGTAATAGCTATTTGGTTGCTCAACAGAACTGTTCCAATTCACTGAGCTAACATGTGAGGAAATAAACAAGCATGCTTGCAAGATCTGCACATCAGCTTTCCATAATATTTGTGTCACTAAACAGCTAAAGTAGTGACTTTATAAGTTTAACCCTTTCCTCCATATATATATATATATATATATATATATATATATATATATATATATATATATATATATATATATATATATATATATATATATATATATATATATATATATATATATATATATATATATATATATATATATATATATATATATATATATATATAACCAGTGTAGATCCAGATAAGCCAGCACATTGATGCTGTCAATACAATACAATACAATAAGATTTATTTTGAGTCGGCAAGACAAGTACAATAGAATAACATAAGCTCTCAGGAGCTTTTTAACCGACTATAATAACAAATGTAAACAGGGTAAAAACAAGTGTAAAGAGGCTGTAATAAAAGCATAGTTAAATGTTAAACAGTGTGTCATAGTATAAAAAAAACAACACATTTTAAGTTAAATTCTGACAGTTAAAAGCTAATGATCATTAAATAGTTAAGATAATACATTCATTATATATATAGGATTTCTAAAATGTGACATGTCTTAATAGTTAATAAAAGTTTCATTTATCACAGAAGTTTTACTAAGATTTATTTAAAAATTTTATCACACATGAGGAGGTTGGCTTCACTCGTGCCGGTGTTTGAATACCAGTTCTACCCAGGAGGTCAAAACATCCGCCTGAAAGTATCACTACTCCATTTAAGTCACCCCTGTCCAGGGGGTTAGACGTACCACCTGACAACAGAGGGTGACGGAGTGCATCGAGTATCTGCCACCCAGTCACGTTTTGATATAATAAATAAGATAATAAATAATAGTGACTCATTAAAAGATTTTTATGACTAGCCTAAAGTTTATACATTTCAGCTTGCATCTTAGTATAACTATAATTTTATTTAGAACATATCATAATAATTATTACACTTTTGTTTCACGCGCTAGTCCTAGAGCCTGAGAGCACTCTTAACAAATTCCAGACATCAAGAACAAAACAGTCGTAAATATACAAGCATAGTTTTACAAATTGTAATAGTCAGTTTCACAAATATTAAGTCATATGTTATAAGTGACCATAGTAGCATGGTGAACAATTACCATTGAAAAGGAAGTTGACAAGACTTTGCACATTAATAAAGTCTGATCAAGATCTGCACTGGTCAGAAATAACCTGATGAATCAAAAAGCGAACAGTACAGATCCTGATCAGATGGCACGGGTGTGCCGGCTCATCTGGATCTTAACTGTTCACCCATGCAATAAAGGTGTAAATCTATGGAGAAAAGGGTTAAAGCCCAGTCGGTCTAGATAGCTAGATCAAGCTACAGGCAGGCCGAGATTGATTATCAATTCCTTATAATCAGATGTCTTTGGTTCTAAACACGCTAACACACTTACATTGGCTTAATGCGACATAATGACAAATTCTACCTGTCGCTTTATTAAAAATAATGGCGTTATTAATTAAAGGGAACGCACTCTACTTAGTGTTCAAGTAGGCAATAAACTCCGTTCAATACGGAATGCACGGTACCCATAAGTCGCGACTGTGTGATAAGTGACAGTTAGTAACAAAAGTTTTTGCAAGAACTCAGTACTGGCACATAGATTATTTAGAGTATTGTGTATTAGTCCTACATTCTATCACGTGGATTTCATTTTAAAAATCTGCCCACGAGTAGTACAATAAAAAGCAAATGCAGTGTAATGGAAATGAAATATCAATGAATCACAGCACAATAGAGAACAACAAAGAATAACACAATGAACTTTATTTCTCGTAAGCAAGCATTAAAATAGACAAAATGTCAAAATAAACTCGTGATCTCTCGGCTGCTTTTCAACCAACTGTGGATTGTTAACCGGGTAGAAAAGGGTAAAATGACTGTAATGAACGCACAGAATTTGCTGTTTTAGAATGTACTGTTAATATTATTACATGAGGTTTCTTTTTTTCTTTTTTCTTTTATTTTATATTTTTTGAGGTGAGTCAGAAAAAAACACAACGGAATTGCAGTTAGAATGTGATGAAAATTATACTTGCGACAAAGAAGTCAAATGCTGAGGTCACGCACTTCAATTTAATCCGCGTTTTCTTCTTGAAAAAATAGTATGAAATGATTTCTACAGATAACTAACTTTAATAGCAACTGTAACTCCAAAAAGATAAGACACGTTGCTGTTGGTGTTTTCATGTTGTTGTTTTTTTTTTTGCCTGAAACAGTCATTTTTAAAATGCAAATTTATGAAACACAAATATCAGTATATATTATAATATTGATCAATATATATACATAATTCGGCTATCCAAATAAGCCTTAAACAGTTTTCATTGCTGTTAAGACACGCACACTATGTGACGGGTCTACATTGGGTAGTAATTACCGTTCTTATAAGATAACATATATTAATTAAACAAATTAAGGAGACACATGATCACTTAAAATAATACTTAAACGATACAGATCTGCAATGTTTGGTTTTATTCTCCATGTAAAAAAATAAAATTGAGTAACTTTTATTATTTTTTACGACTTTTAAAAACTAGTGTCTCGAAAGATGGATTACTGAGTAATTGCATTTATTTGAAAGTTTTAGGACTATGAGCTTAAATTTCATAAAACAATAGTATCACAGATCCAACCTGTTTGGCGATGACACGTGCTTTAATCTGTTTATTGGTATGATGCATTATGATCTTAATGTTCGTTTATTATTCATAAAATGCTAATTCCTTTTGGCCAGCTGCAGCCCCTCAGTCCCATTCTGAATCCACACCTGGGCAATCGTGACTTAAAAGCTACAAACATAATACTAAAATAAAAAAAAGTCTCATCGACCTTCTCTTAACCCTTCCGCATCCTTGCCGTTTGATAAAAATCTACACTGCTAACTACTTGGTTTAAAAAAAATAACCTAATTAATAAATAAGCGAACAATGTAGACCCTGATCACGGATCACGGTGCCGGCTTAGTCTCAATAATTCGACTGCAAGCACAGACCCATTATCATACTTTTTTTACAGATGTCTGTCCTTTACGTCTCAAGCAGTTACGATCAAAACTGTGGTGGAAATCGCACTGCTTTAAATTCCCATTTTTTTTCATTGCCATTTGAAAATTTCAGCACTGCTATTTTCATGTGTTGTTATAAAACATCAATAGTCTCTAAAGTATCAATAAAATGAAAAATATTCCACAAATAACACCTTTAAACTTACTATTGTTTATGCCGTGTACATGCTGATTTTAATGTGATAACCAATGAAAGCGTCCCTTTTATAAATCGATAATCTACAGTCAGGTAGACCTTTAGCGGTGTAACATAAAAACTGTTGACATGTGTGGAGGTTTATAAGTTTTTTTTCATAATGAACCAAAAAGTTTCTTACAGAGAATCACATATATCGATTCTAATTGGAATTAGCTTTTCAGGTATGTATTTTTTTTTAAAGATATATAAGGTTTAAAAAAACTATTTGAAACCGTCAAAAGTTGCGACAAAGATTCTTATCGAAATACCATTTCAGCATGCATGCTAAACAAGGTTCAGACCAATACGGGACTTCGAAAAGCACCTAATGCAAATAGGTACCCAGCTAATTCATCGAGCGTGATTAATATAAGTTTAAATAACTTGTTTCACAATCGATGTAAAATAAATAAGTTTAAACTAAACTAATTATAAGCCGTGAAATACGTTTCTATCGTATTTCTTTTTTAAGAAATCTTGTAGGCATACTTTTTTTAGAAAGTCGTCAAAGCTGTAAATTGTTAATTGCTTTACAAAATATGTTTTCCCGATGACTATTTAAACATGAAAATTACTCGCGTTAATTATCTTGTTACATTATCTGGTATCAAATTATAGAAATTGTCGGACAGAAAATACGTTGCAAAATAGTCGTTTTAGGAGTTGCCGAGGTAAAACACAATATGTTCTTCTTGACCGACAGCCACTTAAGAAGAGACAACCCGGGCGTTGAAACACTTCAAAGAATGTATTGTATTGTTCGGCTATGCAACCTCTTAGTATGCACGACTGACATACATTGATGTCGTGCGGTATCCATCTTTTAGCATCAACCGCCTGCCAACTGCAGCCAATCAAAAGCCACAAACACCAGCCTCGTTTTGAAAGTAAACATGGAAGTTGATGAGATAAAAAAATGTAGGTTTGGATTTAAGTGGTTATTTCCGTTGTCACTTAACTCATCTTCAGTTTAATTGACGCGATAGTGAAACACTTACTTATTTCTTAATTTCAAATAGTGCATAGCCAGAACAACGTTAATATACCACAACCGTGAGTACAAATACCGAAGGACCCAAACTTTTGAGACACTTGTTGAAAATTTATTATGTCGTATATTTCACAGGCATTTGTTTAGTAGAAGTCCTTACCTGACCCTTTGTCAGTAAAGCCGTATTGGTCTAACATAGCTCTATATTTAAAACTGAACTACCTCAACTCATGAACTGGCGATCTGTATCATTAGATGCAACATCAATCACTCAAGAGGTCAAAATATTCTGTTGTTTTTTTTTTTTAGAAAAAGCTCCTCTATCTATAACCTTATTGTTAAAATTTTCCAGAACAGGACATTTGAGACCTAGTTGAAGCTACAATTTTCACCCCATTACTACCCTGTTAAAATTGTCAGCCTGATAACACTGTTTACACCTGGAGCTCCTTTGCATGAAGCTTTGACTGGGCTAATCACTTGAAAGGTGGGCAGCACCTTGCGGAAATTTGCCAAGTAAATTGGTAATGTAAAAGTGGGAAGGAATTTAGAAGTATTTAAAATAGGTCTCTTTCGGTACCTAGCTCAATTGTAAAGCTTGATAAACAAGAGAACTAATGTATGACTATGACTCATAGTCCTGTTCGGCTACTCATTTCTGCCCAAAATTGCCATTGTCGGCATTGTTAATTCCCTTGGAGCTCCTTTGGCTTTAGCTTGTCAATAGTGTATTTCACCCATTTGTGTGCGGTTTCTTGTTGACATTTTCCATGTAAATTACAATTTCTTGTATTTGTGGGTAGGAATTTATAAGGAGGCCTCGGTAGCCTAATTGGTAGGCATGGAAAGCCAGAGGTTCAATTCCTGTATGAGGCTACTCATTTCACCCCATAAATGCCACATTAAACAGGACAGGAAGTCTTATGTGGCTATTATCGTACTTACTGTATAATCTGTGATGCTTATTTATAAAAATATTGCATGTGCAGTGGAAAATGTTTTTATCGTTGTTTTTTAGTTTTACCAAAAAAAAAGTTTAAAGCCTTGATTGTACATTTCCAACTTCTTCTTCTTCTTGGCGTTCGCTCTACACGACCACTCCAGCATCCGCAATGAAAGTTGTGGTCCTCCGTAGGTCGTCAACATCTCCATACAGTTTCTGCTGGATTGTTGCACCTTGTGGCCACGTTGCTTCTCGCTCCTGGTCGTATCGTTTACATCGTTGGAGGATGTGCTCTGCAGTCTGGTCTTCTTCTCCGCAGGGACATATTGGGGATGGCATCAATTTATACTTCCTACACATGTGTGCATTCAGTCTGTTATGCCCTGAGCGTAGCCTCACCATCACCACCTGCTCTGGTGTGTTTAACAAGTGGTAGGCATCTGCTTCCTGTCTGGTCTTTGTGAAAGCCTTAATGATGGAGGCTTTCTCCTTGTATGTCACCTTGTTATCTGGTTGCTCTAACTGGGCTCCTAGCCTAGCCAGCTTGTCAGCCTCCTCATTTCCACAGTGAGATGGTATCCACTGAAGGGCAACATTGCGAGAAGACCCAAGCTTGTTCACGGCTTGTGCTAGCTCAGGAACATTGTTGCTTTGCAGAGCCTCCAGAACTGATCTTGCGTCTGTGAGGAAGACTACAGAGGTTACCTCTTCTGCTGAGTCTTCAATCAGAGAGACTGCCTTCATGAACGCTTCAGTCTCTGCTCTGTAGTTGCTACAGTGCTTCCCAGTGGCAATGTAATGGGCCGATTTCTGGCCTGACGGGAATGTTATATGAATACCAGCGCCTCCATCCTTAATAGCTCCAGTGGCTGACCCATCTGTATATACATGGGTCCATCTGTCTAAAGGATAGTCTGCGTAGATAGTCGCAAGTGTCAGACTTCTATGGATGGTTTCATTTTCTTGTTTGCCCTTGTCAAGTCCAGGAATAGCAAGTGCCACTTTCACTGCAGACAGGTCATTGGCTGTAGGGTTGGTGATGTCTGCTCGGCCCAAGGGAATTGTCTGTATGTTTAGTTCAGAGGCATACTCTCTATTCAGCTTCTTTGCTTCATGTACAAAGCTGGAGCGCTTAAGGCGGTTCTTGGTGAATCCCTCAAGCCTGTTCCTCATGGGGTGATCTGGGAGCGACTTGTACTTGTTTGCCTGGAGAAGGACTTTGGTTTGTCTTCTTTCATGAAGTGGTTGGATTCCAGTCAGTTTCTCCATGAAGGCAATTGGTGTAGACTTGGTGGCCCCTGTGATAATGCGCAATGCCTGATTTTGTACTTTGTCTAAGGCTTGCTGGTTCGTCTTGGCTGTTGTGGACCATGTGGCTGAGCTATATTCCATTGTAGGTCGTACTGTGCCCTGATAGATGGTCTTCAATATTTGCTCATTCGCACCCCAGGTTGTTCCAGCAAGTTTGCGCATCATGGCTAGTTTTCTTCGTGCCGTCCCTTCTACATGGTTGATGTGTGGTTTCCAAGTCTGCCGCTTATCAAACGTGACCCCAAGGTATGTGGCTTCGTCTTCCTCCTTCAGTAGTGTTCCAGCCAGCATAACCTTCCCAGCTTTCTGTTTTGTTGACAAGGTGAACAGTGTGGTAGACGACTTCTCCTTGTTGATTGTAACGCACCAGTCTTCGGCCCATGCTGCAAGTGTGTCCATAGCTCCTTGCATTCTGTACGTGGCTGTAGAGGCATGTTCTTCTTTGCACCATAGCACCAGGTCATCAGCATAGAGAGCAGCATAAACTCCCTTTGGCAGTTCGGACACTTCGTCATTGATGAAGACCAGGAAGAGTGTTGGGGACAGGACTCCACCCTGTGGGACACCATGGCGTAGCAGGAACTTCCTACTGTTGGCTTGGCTCAGGCTGACTCTGGCTCTTCTGTTGAATTGATACAAGTTGATCCATTGCAGCATGGCCCCACCAACTCCATTCCTCATGAGCTTCACTTGTAGCCCTTCTGTCCAGACTTTGTCGAATGCTCTCTGTAGGTCGATCCATGCTGTAAGGACCACCTTGTTTTCTTGAAAGGCATCTTCGACTTCCTGTGCTAGGTATGTAGTCTGGTCTTCTGTGGAACGAAATTGCCGGAAACCAGCCTGTTCAGATGCCAGCAGGTCGTTGGTCTCCAGGTACCACTTCAGGCGTGCATTCACAATCCTCTCCATTGTCTTTACTACACAGCTGGTGAGGCTGATCGGACGGTAGCTGGCTGCCTTCTTTGGGTCCTTCCCTTTCTTGAGTATAGGGATCATTGTCGCCTCTCTCCAGATCTGAGGTAGCTGCCCTTGTTTCCAGCTGTAGTTGTAGATGTCCAGGAGTTTGCACATTGCTGTATTGCCCAAGTGTGACAGCATCTCGTTGGTGATACCGTCTGGACCTGGAGATTTTTTTCTCTAGAGCTGTCTGAGAGCTGTCTGTAGCTCGTGTAGTGTCAGGCGCGAGTCCATACACACTGACGTACCCTTAGCTGTTTTCCTGTCCCTTTGTTCTCTTCTGGCTTCTCTCTGTCGTTCTCTGTTGATGGGGATGTAACTGACATCTCTGTAGTTTTGGGCAAAGACATTTGCCGCTTGTTTGCCCATTAACAGCTCTCCTTCCTCTTCCAAGGTGACTGGGCCTCTCGCTTTGTCTTGGTCGTCGTTCAGTTGTTTCGTTAACCTCCACAACTTAAGGCCATCTCTCACAAGGTTAAGTGAAGCTGTCTTGTTTCTCCAGCTCTTTCTTTGGGCCTCTAGCTTATGCCTGAGGAATTTGGCCTTGGCATGCTGTAGGTTGAGGTTTGCCTCCTGTGAGGGATTGTTTTCGGCTTCCAGTCTGGCTTCAGACAACTTGGTTTGCAGCTCCTCTAACTGCTCACTCCAGTATGGCTTGTAGTCTTTCCTCGCACCTCTAGGGATGGACTTCTGTGCTGACTTGAGGATACATTGATTAAAGTCTCTGACTATGTTGTTTATGTCTCTGCCTTCAACTCTGATGTCTTTGCAGAGTTCATCACTCACAGACTGGAAAAGGGGCCAATCGGCCTTCTTGTACATCCATCTGGGAAGGCTAGATGACGTAGAGACAGTGTGGTCCAATATGAGGTGGACTGGGCGATGATCACTGCCTCCAAGCTGTTCAGAGACTTCCCTCTGGACATGTCCATGTATGTCGTCAGTACAGAAGGCAAGGTCAGGCATTGATGTTGTGTGCCATCTTCTGGAGTAAAAAGTTGGGGGATCCTCCGGCTGATTGATGAGATTCAGCCTGTTGTCATCCTGCCAGGTCTCAACTTCCTCTCCACGGCTGTCCAAGTGGTCATATCCCCAGCTTTGTGAGTGACTATTGAAGTCTCCAACAACCATGAAGTTTGTTGCCTCTGTTGGAATATGGTCTAGGGATAGAGCTTTGTCGTTTGGAGAGTACATGTTCACAAGAGTCAGTTCGAAGTCATTCTTTTTTAGGCTCAGTACTTGGAATTCCGAGTCATCCATATGCGTTTTAGTCTGGATAGCATTGATGTTGTTCCTGACTAATGTCATGATGCCTCCTTTCTTTCTACCAGCCCTGTCGCTTCGGAAGCACTGGTATCCTCTGACCTTAAAGGATTTCGCTGGTTGCAGGTGTGTTTCCTGAATGCAACAGACATTTATGTCATTCTCATGAAGGAAGTGCTGTAGTTCAGTCTTTTTGTTGAAGACTCCTTCTGCATTCCAATGCATCACTTTGAAGTGTTGCTGTTTGACTTTCCTCCTCCTTGGCTTGTTGTAGCCCTTTGTTCTCCTCTTGATACGATAGAAGGAGTGACCCCCAGTAGCTTTGGGTGGACTCTGTCGAGACTCAGAGCCCGGCACTGTATCTCCCTGGAGGGATTCCAAAGATCCAGCACCACATCGATGAATACCATATGATCGTGTAGTCATAGTGTAGTTACGTGATGCCATGGTTTGTTAGAGAGTGCCAATGGCCCAACATCTCCGATTTTAACTCTCTAGGTTGATTAGGGTAACCTCTCCCAAAGCCTTTGTCGACCCAACGACTGACCACAAGGCAGTGGTGTTTTTGGAAGGGTTTTCTCCCTTGGTTTGGAATAAGAGTTTTCCTTCTCCTAGACAGACTGCCTTCCCTGGCTAACGAGCTCCATCTACCCGAAGCAGTGGTTATGGCGCCACAGGTCCGCCTTCGCCCCTTCTCCTGTTAGTAGTAGCAGGTCCGCCGGGCTAGTTGCAAGCCACGCGTGCAGGCCAGGAGCTGGACTTGGTAGTCAGAGGCTATATTTTACGCAAGCCATTGGGAGCACTTTTTAAGCAATGGGAGCTTATCCAACATTGCCACCCCCGGCGATGACAACCCTTGGAACCCACATTTCCAACTGAAATCACTTATGAAAATTTGATACAACTCCATTATCACCTTTGACATGACAGGGTAACATTTTTTATCATCTGGAAGAATTCTCATTGAACCATGAAATTTCATTTATTGGCCGTCACACAATCAGCATTTTTTAAACTTGTTACTTGTTTACTGAAAGTTTAGTCATACCTTTTTTTAATCCATGCATGTCACTTGTCATTTGGTAAGAGTAAAAATCAAAGAACTAGAGAATATGATGTCAGGATATTTCTTGGGGGTTCACAATTTGACTTCTTACTAAATGTTTCAAGTATTAACGTGACTTAACTTTAATTAAAGTTGCAGTTAACTACATACTAGAAAATCGGCAGTAGATTCATCCAAACTGATAACCTTTACAGCATTAAATAATAATTTCATCAAAAGTACAAACTGATCTCAGAAATTTTATATGTGTAAACATAATTTACAACAAACACGATAATGAAAGTTTAATTTTTTTTAATTGATAAACAAATTTCTGCAATTACTTTTGTTCGCCCCTTTTGTTTGGCAGTATATTTTGTCAAATACCAAGTCTTGACCTTTTCCTCCATATTTACACCTTTTATCACATAAGCAAACAGTGTAGATTCAGATCTGCCTGCACATCTGTGTTGTCTGAACAGAATCTACACAGATGTGCCAGCTGATCTGAATCTACACTATTTGTCCATGCCATATACACATATATTTGGAGCAAAGCGTATAAAAGACCAACTCAATAATAAGACTTCAATTTCGATTTCATATGAAAAGTTTTGCACTATTTTCTGCCTGGAATTAAGACCACCCCACTGTTAAGACAACTTGGTCATAAGAGAGGGGTTCCACTGTCCTGGACATGTTAAATTATTAATTTAATCCTTAAATTATTTTTCTTAGGTGCCACATATTTATGCCAAATATAAAGCATAATTGAGTCTTGATCACACAAAAATGATTGTATGGCCCTTAAATGTAAAATAATACTTATTTTGCCTGTAAATAGTCATAAAGTTTTGTTACAAAAGTTTCAGACAAAAGGTTATTACTTCTTGATCATATGTATCTTATACGGGCTTACTGTTACATAAACAGCAATTGTATATATGTAAGTAATTGCTAAAACTACCTGTTAATTTTAAATGACTGATTATTTCAGCAATCCTCTGCATGCTGCTACTGTTGAAGCTAATGTAAGAACTGATAAAATTACAGGATAATTTCTCTTACATTTTAACCATTTCTGTTTTTGGTCATTTGTTATTAACCTACATGTACATACAGAGCTTTTTATCATCACCCATACCCATACATTTTTAGGGAAAATTACTGTTATTTTGCTCAAGGGATTGAAAAAACAATGAAATCTAACATTTTGGGTGCAAACTACATGTATGATAAAGAACTTTTATTTGTGTAAGTTGGTTGAAAAATGCCAGTTCATTTACAAAACTGATGCATTTCTATAAGGTAACAGGAAAGAAATGGCAACATGAAATTCTGGGCTTCCTATGATAAAGAATATTAAAGAAGCAAGTCATTTAAGTTTTAATCAAGGTTATAAATTCAACATGTTGTCTTCTTTACAATAAAAAGCAAGTTGTGGTCTGACTTAAATCTTCTGAACATCTCAATTATTAATAGTGGGTGGGTCTTTACCCTTTACTCTATATATACCCCTTTATGGCATGGGCATACAGTGTAGATCCAGATAAGCCAGCTTATCTATGCAATTTGATCAGGATCTTCCAGCTGATCTGGATCTACACTGGTCGCACACACGTAAAAGGCATATATGTGGAGTAAAGGGTATATTTGTGCAAAACTATGTAAATAAGAATAGGAACTGTCAAAATACACTGTAGCAGTGGTCTTGAGATATTTTTTTGTTGTGGCTTGGTTTCCACCTTAATTTATCAATTGTGTAATAATAATTAGTAATGAATTTCATCCATAGCCTGAGCCACACTCTTATTTAATCTAAAATGGAAAGAACCCATTTCAGAAAACATTTTTACAGCTGTTACTTGATAAATGCAATCAACAAGTAGCAATTCTTACCTCTCTTGGAAATCTACAGGTCAAAGAAAGGTTCAGGTGTGTTAATTGGGTTAAGCAAATTTTGTAATTTGTGAGTGATTGTAAGAAAATAAATAGTAAATTAGTATATTGACCTAGGTGTAAGTCTGAGAATGCTGTTACCTTGCCAACTGTTTCTATATATACTGGCAACACTGGGCTATCTGTCAGCATGCTGTGTTTGAAGTTTTTTTGAATATATCTTTGCCAATATGTGTCAGATATAAACCTTTATTCCATTTATCTGACAATATTATTCAATGGGGAATTTTATGAATTCTCAATGTAACTGGAAAGGTTAAACTTGGTTGTGCTTTTAAAGTTTTCTTTTGAAAATGCTGGTCCAAGTATTTGTCCGTGTTGAACTTTTATTCCATTTGTCAGGGAATATTACATGTATTTATTTTTCAAGGTAACTTTTAAGGCAGTTTGAAAATGTTAAACCTGGCAAAGCTTTGCAGATTTGTTTGTGCCAGTTCTTGTCAAAGATAAACTATAGTTCGAATTGTACTAGAGCTTTTTCCAAATGCAATGCAGTGGAAGGCTTGTTTGAGTAGTACATCTAACATGCACTGATCAATGAATTTGTATTATACTTCAGGAAACAGAACAATGGGGAATCCTGCAAGATGCATTGCTTTACAGGCTGTCATGGAGATATGTTTTGGTTATGGATAATTACTAAACGAGCAGTTTCTCATTTACCTGTTGTGTGACTTTGAAAATGTGATTTTTGATGAGAATGTGATTTTAAAACAATTGTGACTTTACCAGAATTGCATTTATTTATTGACTTAGATCTGTAAAAAAAGAACCAAAATACCTGTGAGCATCTAATAACCTGAGCGAGGAACTTTAAAACTGTGGTGTTTTTTTAAGTGGATGATTCTGCAAATGCAACATTAGTCCTGGTCATTTTATAACGTATTAACTAGGAACATACATCATTTATAAAGAAACTATATCTCATGTTTATAGTGAACAATTATCAAACCTAATGTTCTTGAAATAAACTGCTAAATGATCAGAGGGAAAGGAACCATTGGTGGCATTTGACGATGTTTCCAACGTCTTTGGAGCGTTACAGCTACAATATTCACCATGATAGCTTCGCCAAGATGGCAAGCTACACAGATCGTCACTTTATCAATTGTCTACAGAAACCACCTCATAGCCGGACAGATGTTGTAAGTTTGTTGAGTTTTCTAGATTCAGATCCTTTAGGTTATTTTAAAAATAAGTGTTTTCATTGTTTTGTTGAATGTGTCCTGCCATTCATTTTCAAAATTTCATGGTTGAAGTGTTAAGAAACCATGTTAAATCATTTTTTTTTTTTAAATCTATATACAATTATAAATTGCTTTTTTTAGGTACAACATTTTACTGATGCCCAAGTTTAAAATATTTAGAGGCTAAGAGCATAATGTTATGAATAAATATTTATTGTTTATTTGACAATTACTTGCAAAAAAAGTCAACATCAAACCACTGGCAAAAATAACAACAGCCCACCAGCATGTTATGGGTTTTTTTATTGATGAGCAATGCAAGTTGAAATATGTTACTTTATAACTTGCACTCAAATATATGATTAATTGTTGACACTTTTCTCAAAGAATTTTTTGTTTGCTTGTATGTTAATTGGTATATCTTGTTCAAGTTTTAAAGTTAAAAACATCAGTTTTGTTATGTCTTGACAGGATCTGGATGTTATATATTCATACCTGCATGGTATGGAGGCTCTGTCCTCTTTGCGGGAACCAGCACTGCGGGCGTTGTGTAGGACGGTTCGCTATGAGTATCATGATGCCAATGACATTCTATACTGGTATGTATGTGCATTTAAACAAGGGTTCACAATAATAAAACTTAGCTACAACATTGAAGTATGTACACTTAATTGTGATTGGTCAGTAAGCAGACTTGGCCTTGTTTCAAGAATTCAGCTGCATAATTAAAATCTGGTCTCCTGTCAGTGTTAGGCCCAAATTTCTGACTGACTGCTTACATGTAATTGGGGAAAACAACAGAAAATTTAGTTTTTACTCCTGGAAAAACAAGCTCTAATTACTTGTGTTTCAAACTGAGCATGAATGGACTTGCTTTTAAAAATTACAATTGCTAATGAACAGCTTGCATGTTTAAATAATCATTGAGCTGATGTAAATGAGCCTTAAGATGTAAGACACTCAATATAACAGGCACAGGTCCCATTATAGCATCACAGGTAATATCAAAGACATAACTAATCTTCTTATACACCACATTACATTGGTCTGTGAATTTTTGTTATATTAAAACTGATATGAAAATCAAGCGCTATGGTCAGTATATGTGGGTGTAAAACATGGTCCGTGTTAATTGCTTAATTTATGCACCTATGACACATTTGATTACTAATTACTCAAGTACAGTGCAGTGGTCATGACAAGTTTGACAAATGATAAGAGCAAGTACAGTAAATCTCTACAACCAGATTGACAGTAAACTGCAGTTGTCTCCCTTAGCATGCTTTTCTTTAGCTGGCTACATATTCAGCAAACTTAAGTTTGCTCCCTTGATATAACCAAAATGACAATAAACTTAAGTTGTCTCCTTTTGAATGCCTTCACTTGATACAATAAGATTGATGATAAACTCAAGTTGTCTCCCTTTGAATGTTTTCACTTTTTCATTTCAGTCAGCGGGAGTTGAGCACATGTTGGTATATACTGCTGTCAGGTTCTGTGTTCATTGAAGGTTCCATGTTCTTGCCCAGAAGCAGGTGAGTATGCTGGTGGGGTTTTAGAGCTTTTCCAAGGATTTCAGTGATTGTTTTGAAATTTAAGTCAGAATTCATACTTGTATAGGTTTTCAGCGTTCTTAATAAAACGTTAGTGAAAATCTTTCTTAACTTTAAAGAAAATTGAGAAGAGTATTTCTTCCAAGCCTTTTTCTGGACCATTTCCCTGCTTTACATAGCAGGGTCTTTGACAATTGAGTTAATAACAGAGGATTTCAGTTTATGTCTGGTCTGGTGGAAACTGAACTAAGTTTTTGGCTTTTCCTGTCTCTTGCATTACATTATCTTTTGGGCTGTCTGTTCTTGAAGAAACACGACAATGTATAGGGATCACTTAATAGTCATTAACTTAATGTTGGAAATAACTGCCATTTCTTGTAGATTAATTTGTTATATTTCATGCCAATAAGACAACTAGTGTACTGCAATGTTAAAAAACTACTTAATTGTTGACACACATCTGGGAAGATGATTATAAAACTGAGTTTGTAGGTCAGTCTTAAATTTGAAGCATCCCATCAGAAACCTGGGCCCAAGATCATAAAACTAAGTTTTGAGATCAGTCTCAAATCTCAAGGATCTGATTGGCTGAAATGGCGACTGGTCGCCATTTCAGCCAATCAGATCCTTGAGATTTGAGACTGATCTCCAGATTTAGTTTTATGATCTTGGGCACAGTTCCAGTTGATTCAGCTTTAGTGTTTCAGACCAAGCTTTTAATGTCAGCATGGTGATAATATCACAATAAAAATCTAATGACTACGTAGGGATAAGATGTGTAAGTGGCTCGGAAAGGTCAGTCGGGAGAGCACTTGTCTGGTATGCAGGGCTCCCGGCTTCAAGTCCCAGTCTGGCTGCACATCTTTTTTGATCTTGTGACAATACATTTGCCCTTTTGAAATTTTTAAATTAAAATGGAAAATTTATGTGAAGTATAGGATGACTTCAGGGTGGTGCACATTTGCAATTGAGGAAGTGTTCCTGCTAGAATAAAATTGCATGAAATTTGTCACGTTGCCAATGGTTCACTTCCTGTAGAATGTGGACTGTTACCATGTAGAATAATAGTTTAAGTACTTCTAAGTGATGTTCCAGTTTTAACTTTTTCAGACATGGAATCAAGATCATGAAATAAAAATATGCAGTATAATTTTCTGGTGGGAAAGTTTGGTAAATTGAAAAGTTTACATTTTGATAGGAAACCTTTGATAAGTATATTAGTCATAAGCTTACTCAGTACCAAAATTTAATTACAGGTCTCTAATATTAAGATTTGGCTTAATAGGAAAGTGTGTGTATAGTATTTTTGTATTGAAGTTAACCATTTACACAACAGCAATTTTGTGTTGGCTTAATAACAGGCTATGTCAAACTTATCAGATACACATTTGTTCGGTGACATTTCCTTGAAGCTTGAAATAAACCCAATTTTCCTAACCTGGTAATATTTATTTTCCAAACTTGGACAGTGTTGTTTTAAGGTTATGGTGTTGCATAAAAAAACTGGCTTCTTGGCAAATATGCTTTCTCTTTTAAACTCTATTGACAATGTTTTGGCAAGTAATGTCAACACACAACTATTGTTTGCAATCTGTTGCTGCAAAACAAGTGTTCCATCATTTACTCAGGCTTTATCAGCAGGGTTCCAATAACCTTTCCAAAAACATATCATATTACTGCCCAATAATTTGGTAATAATGGAGAAAATTTAACAATTGAGCTTCCATAATATTTTGCATTCATCAGCATTTCATAAATTGTTTTACCTATCAACCCATAATTAATGTTTTCCATATGCTGATGAAGATTTAAAATTAATCTGTAGGACACTCTAGGGCACTTAAGTGATTACACAGTGCTTAGCAAACATCATTGTATTGCTGCAGGTGCACCTCTAAATGAGAAACCATAACAAACCATATGTCTTTAAATTTGGAGATCATGAATTTGTCCTGAAAACTTATGAATTGTTTATGACAACACTAAAACATCCTGTTTTTGTTCTTAAAAGGCTTCAGTATTTGTTGTGTAAAAGGTCAAGAGGAGAAACAACACCCTCTAGAGAGTTATTATAAAAGATTTTCCCTTCTTGCACATGAAATAAAAATCTTTAATTTGATTGGTGTTTATCACAATTGGCAGTTAATTGTCGGAGAACAGTTCTTCTTAATCAGAGGACAGAGGACATGTTTGTTTTCTGGTGGAAAAATATGGATTTAATTATTATATTACATTTTTTTATGAAATAATTTCTGGTAGTTATACAATCACTGTTAGTGTGTGTTTTTTTTTCTAGAAAAAAATAACTTGAAGAATTGACTGCTCCAGATTGAACGAATGATGAGTTTGTTAAATTGGAATGATAAAGATTCAATTTGATTGGTTGAGATATGAGGTTTTCAGCAATTTTGATGCCATCACATTGATGCATGTTGAAGCTGATGATGTCATAACTTTGTTGTCATTGTTGTAAGTTCACATCTTTGAGATCAGAATTGATGTTTTACATAGATTTCTGCCAAGTGCACAACATTGCTTATGACATCATTGTTTCAAGTTGACCTAAGCATTTGATATTTGTAAGATGTATGTAGGTGCTAATGATAGTGATGTGTTCTTGTCATTTGTTTGCAAATTGGCACAATCTTGAATGAATTTGATGTTTAATGTAGATTTCTGCGAGATGATTGGCTGTGTGGATTATGTCATAGCGATATTGTCATTGTCTTGAGTTGACGTTATTGACTTATTCTGGATTTGATGTTTAACGTAGATTTCTGTAGGTTTCTAAAATTGAGGGCACCTAGTTACCTAGTAGCAGTTCAGTTCTACAGATGATATTCTGTCAGAAGCATGCTGTATTCTATGACCTAATTCTAGATATAATTAAATAAATGAACTGACCAGACCAGCTGACTTTGATTAACTTCAAACGTCATATCATAGTGGACTTCCCAACGATCTGCACGTCATCAAGTTAAACAAGTAACTTGTTTACTAGGACAACGTAAAATACTTGTTCTTGCTGATTGGCTGACAAACATTTGCTTGTTAAATTGGCAAAGCTGGGCAAGTGATCACATGGTGATCTTGCCTTATTTGACAAAGTTGTTCATGCCATAATGGACTGGGATTGATGATGAACAAAGACTTTGCCTCACATTCCGGATACTATTATATTTTCTTGACATGTATCTATTTCAACTTTTTCAGTTGACTGTTTGATTTATCATTGTCAAAAATCATGCATTTTGAAATATGTCATTTGTGTTTTGGCAGAATCAGTAAGTACTACATGAAGTTGCGATCAATTTTAATTTCTTCTCACATTTCTTTTTTGTCTCATTTTAAAGTCTTTTTTAACTAAAAAGCAGACACTTTGCGCATGTGATAAAACCCTTTTATATGGAGTAAAGCAGGAATCTGATTGAAATGACCCCCAAAGTTAGATTGAATACCAGTCTGCAGTCTTGAGCAGTGTGACCAGTCTCCTAACACACCAATCACAAAGCAGACTAGTATGCAGTTGTAGTCCCCTGGGTCCAAGATCATTTAACTGAGATTGGAGACCAGTATCAAATCTCAAGCATTTGATTGGCTGAAATGGTGACCAGTTGCCATTTTAGCCAATCAGATTCTTGACCTTTGAGACTGGTCTTCAGTTTTATGTTCTAAAAGTTAGATACTATTCTGAACTGCATGTGGTGATAATGTCGCATATTTCTGTTTAGATTTTTTTTCATAGTGACACAGTGCGGAAGCTTCAGTTTAAATGTTTATAACTTTATTTTGGTCATTGTCCAAGTTCTTCCATTCCACATTCTTGGTCAAATTAAGTAAACAACATTTTATCCTTATTTAAATATCATCATAGTAGTTAGATATTTGAACTAAGCAGAAAGTGGATTATCTTTTTATACCCTTAAATTGGCAGGCTTGTCAGTTTAAATAGCCAATGAAAGTAAAACCGCATCTTAAACAAACTTTGTGGCAATTAGATGGTTCTGAAACCAGCTATTTTATACCAGAGGTATGTGAATCTTATTTAATGTTTTTACTTTACAAACCTTGGTAAGTTTGGTTCTCTGGTGCACTTTTGCAGAATTGTAGGATACTGTGTAGACTGGGTCTGCAGTAATCTAAAATAAGTGGTTGGCATTGCAGAATCCAATAAGACTGTTAAAAGATGCACTGATGCATTGTACTTCAGTTTATTCCATAGATACACCTTTATTGTGTGAATTAACAGTGTAGATCCATCTCAGCCGGCACATTCTTGCTGTCTGATCAGGATACCTATCTAGTTATATCTTGAAATTTAGTAAATTGAATTTTCATGAGAAATATCAATAAGTCATAAAAATTTTGTAAATTATATCATGCATACTAAAATTTAAGTGCAAATATAAATAAAATTTTGCACATAGTGATGTCATTTTTCATTTGAAGGTGCTAAATATGCAACAGTTAAGACATTTTTATATTAACTGCAGCAATGTCATTAAAATGTAACAACAACTAGCCCATCCCTTGAAGTACTGTCCAGCGTATAAGTGTTTTTATCTCCATATTTCAATTACTCAATTCTTTGTGCAGCCTGTATGACTAACTTAGTTAATTGTTTCAATAGGACACTCATCAATATTCAATTACACAGTATGATTAACTGATAATTTGCTTCAGGCACAGTATCTTCTCCAATACTTATCTTTGTATATACAAAGAGAGTTATGTCCCTTTTATGTTTAAATTTTTTATGACTTCAATTTGTCATTCATTTGTTTCTTTAATTGTTTTTGACAGGAGGCTGTCTGATTGAATTTGAATGAAATGGATTGATATTTCCTTATCTTTAAATTATATCTCATAACAGTGAAATATATATGAGTTATATGAAAATGGATATGGACTTTATAGGTAACTGTTTTAAGTTTGTTATCAGTTGTTCAATAAAACTAATGATAAGAAGTATATTTTTCTTTAATTTATTGTTTTTTTATATTAATGATTTTTCATTACCTACAGGGTAGAAAAGAGGTAACATTTTTCCAAGTGTTCCACTTACAATGTTCTCTTGAGAACCAACACAGCCAACATAGTAACAGTTTTATCAACATAGTCTGCATTTTTCTAGGGTATTAATTCCACTGTTATCATGTTCTTTACAATGACATTGCATGATAACATACAATATTTCCTAACTTTTTGACCCTCTTATAAGTGTTAGATAAGATTAAAGTTCAGTTTGTGCCCAGTGTAGACCCACAGTATCCTGTGCATCAGTGCAGACTGATCAAGGTCCACACTTGTGTGCTACTTAGTCAATAAATTTTAACAAAACACCCTATGGACATCAAATGGTTCGGCTCAGTCTTAAAGAAAAATGAATCCATTTTATAAATTTAGTGGGTTTAGGACAACACAGTGAGTTTATGTTGGGTTGTTGTATGTTTACTTGTAAATTAACACCAGAGAAGTGAGGTTTTCTCTTTGTATTATTGTCATTTTTGTAAGCTCTAATATTTCAGTTAACATGCAATGTACAATAGGAAGAATTCCAATCATGATAATTATTTGTATTGTTTGTATAATGCTACCTAGTGTACTGTTTAAAGTTTAAATGTCCTGTGCTCTTGTTTCATTGAGAAAGAAGTTCTGTATTTGTTCTTTGGTGTAGGAAGGGATTTAAATTAACAAAGATTGCATGAACACAGTAAGTATGTACATTTAAATGTGATTTTAAGTAAATATCTAATTTGCCTGTTGATTGACGTCCATTCAGTTTTTGCTCACATTACATTAGAAGATCAAAATTTATCTTAGCTATCCATATTTAAGAAACCTTTAGAAAGAAATGAAATGATTTTTTATTGCCATGGCAAAATAAGCAGTGAAAGTACTGATTCCAAACTAAGAGAAGACGTTTACTTTATTTGTGGGATACTGGAGACAACCCTGATAATCTATGCCTGAATGTGATATTAACCTTTTACACCCTACAGCTTTTATCCTGTGGCAACCAGTGTAGATCCAGATCAGCCTAGTAAGCTAATTGACAGCTTTTTTTGTAGATTTACTAGATTCACATATACTATAGATCAAGATTGCATGGATGTGCAGGCTGTGCCCAAGGTCATAAAACTGAAACTCGATATCAGTCTCAAATCTCAAGCATCTGATTGACTGAAATGGCGACCAGTCGCCATTTCAGCCAATCAGATCCTTGAGATTTGAGACTGATCTCAAATCTTAGTTTTATGATCTTGGGCCCTGATCTAGATGACACTGGTTGCACGTGGGATATATGCTGTATACATGAGGTGAGTGATGACGTTACATTTTTTAATCTCTGAGGGATGTATAAAAAAATTTCATGTGGGTAAAGAACGGTTAAATGATGTCAAAAAATTACAGCCATGAAACTGAAAACATGATATTCATAACACCACAAGCAAGACTTGTCTCTTGGATATGCACCTATTTGAGGAAATCAATTCGTTGTTTATAAAGGTGTTGAATGTTTATAAAGGTGTTGAATGTTGCAGGAATTTATTGATTCACTGGCAAACTGTGTAGGCATTAATCAGACAGCACAAGGGCACAGGCTCATCTGGGT
This sequence comes from Corbicula japonica, assembly GCA_038501625.1. Classification (NCBI taxonomy): domain Eukaryota; kingdom Metazoa; phylum Mollusca; class Bivalvia; order Venerida; family Cyrenidae; genus Corbicula; species Corbicula japonica. Next base: position 10,883,510 of record JAZAYU010000009.1, read on the forward strand.
CTACATTGGCTGTAAGCAACTGGTGCTAAAGGGTTCAGCAGATTATGTGTAGCCATCATAATTTGTGCATGTTTCAATAGTGATTTCATTTAAACAAACACAATTCCAGTGTGGTAAGACCATTCCTTTGTGTAATAGTGGCAAAAGGAGCCTCAACCTGGGAGTCCTTATTTATTTGATGGTTTTGTAGCATTGATTTGTCATCCTGTGGTTGGTGATGGAGCTGTGATTGACTTTTCTTTCAGAACATTTTAATTATGCTGGCCATTGGTCTTTGTGTGGCCAAAGCACCTGCCTGTCTGTCACCTTTAATTAGTTGGTCAACCACTGACAAATGGTCAATGGTTGTTATATGCATTTCATGCATTATTGGTTAGTTAAATCTCCTAAAGCACCAATTTACATCATTTTTGATTGCTTTTAGTTGATAAAGCTATAGGGTATGTCCACATTTCAATAAATCTTGGTATTAGATTCTTTTTACGATGTCACCCAATAGTCTAGAATTTCAATAGAAGTCGCCATGTCAAAAAGAGAATGTTATTTTAGCATGTCAGTATTTCAATTAATGTTGGTAATTGCCCAGTGGTCAAGTCAGTGAAGTGTTTATAAGAAGAAGCCATGAACATATTTGAAATTGAAAACTCTTTTCAGTTTAAATCATATCAATAAAAAGTGCAGTTAACTCTTTCTTCCTAAATTTGACTTCAATTTTGTTAATCATTTATGATATCCAGCAAGTTAATTGAAGGACAGATTTTGTGTCACGTCATTGGTTATGTTGACTATTAACAGATTGTGTCAATGATTGTGCATTTTCCTCGTTCCTTTGACACTTTCAGCAGTTCTTAAGATTATTACAGTGAAAAAAAACTTGTAAAATTTCAGCTATTTAGGGATTTAAGAACTTAAATTTTAATCTGCTTTTGGATGATTAATTACAGTGTGTGGATTAAGAAAATAGTTGCGGATAATTTCATAGTGTGTGTCAGCGTGAGACTTGTTCTTTTTGCTTTGTGAAAGATCCTGGGAACATAATCTGTGGATAGTGTTTTGGAATACTTTTTGATGATTCAGCCAAACTCTTTCTCCATAAATAAGCCTTTATTTCATGGGTGAACAGTACAGATCCAGATCTAATAGCAAACCTGTCTCATCTGATCTGGATTTACACTGTTTGCTTCTTTATTTTCATGTGTTAGGTTATTTTGACCAAAAGGCAAACAGTGCAGATCCTGATCAGATGGCATGGATGTTCTGGCTGATCTGGATCTACACTGGTCACATATGTGATAAAATATGTATATAATATATGGAGTTAAGTGTTAATTGAAAAGAAAAACCTCAGATATATTTATCTATTTATAAGAAATAATTGCAATAATCGCATTGTTACACATTGTAGGACAGAAATGAACTGGCTTTGAAACAATGGGTAAACAAATGCTAATTAAATGATTACTTGGGTTAATTCCAAATGCAAAATAAACATTTATGCTTTCGGTAATTGATCAGTGCTTGATTTGGTTGTAAAGTAAAAATAATTGGAAGAGTTTGGTATTGGTTTGTACTAAGGACTAAATATAACGGCTTTCAATGTCAGTCTTGTGTATTATCAAAAACAATATGAACAATTTTAATTTAAAGGTTTTTCTGACAGCAGTTGCTCCATAAAATATGAATATTAGGAAATCACTTTAATGTTCCTTACAAATGCAAAAGCTTTAAATTGTGTGAAAAACTATTACTGTCAAAAACTTGACTAAAATGGATACAGCTGTCATCTAGATATAGAAATATGGAGACAAAAATTTAGAATAGTTCAAGTTTTGTGTACATGTTACATGTCATAAAAGAAAATGTCATAGTGTACAGGCATAATATGGAAATAAAAGTAGATGTAACAGAGAACATAGTACCATAAAACACACGAGTGTTAGTGAATTTGCATATTGTTGTGGAAAATTTGTCATGAAAAGGGCTACTATTATTTTCTTTTGATGAAAGACGCCTGAATTAGTCACAATAAAAGTTGTTTGAAATCGGAGCCTTGGACTTCAAGTGTACATGTATTGATTTACATCATTTTGGGTAAAGATAATCTTCACTAAATGGATATTACAGTTCAAGTTAGAAGTAAAAGTTTACTTTGAAATTCTCTGACAGAGATACTTCAATAAATTTGTCCTTGGATTATTTGGTTCAGTTGATTAGTGGATTTGGAAAAAATATGTGGTAATTAAGGATAGGGAATTGGATGGTGTGTCTTGTTTATGTCTATAAATATTCAAATGAAGAATGTGTTTGTAAAAAGGGCAAAGGAAAAATTTAGCTTTAAAAATAAATATTCATATTTTTGAGGCCTATCCACTTGACATTTAATCTGTCAAACTTAAGAGGTCTGTTTTTAGGTAAAAGTGGACAGAAATTTTTCCAGTTTCCTAGTTTGCTTATTTACTATCGGATTAAAAAATAAGTACTTGGAGTAAAAATAAGCAAACATTTCCTGGTTCACATACTTTCTTAATATATGATTAAGATAAGCTGTTTTTATGATTGAAAAGCAGTGTTCCAAAATTGATTTGCACAAGTTTTTATGAGATACCTGGGGTGTTTTACTCTCCAAGGAGGAATTCTGTCTTGCAGGTTTGCTTGTCAGATATAATTATCATTTGTCAGTATATAATGAGCATTTACCTACAAGTTGGCAATGTTTCCTAGCTGCAGTCAGTGTGCAGTCATGCTAAAATCTGGAACAGTTTGATAAGTTTATATGTTACATTTTATCAAACATCAATTGATTCAAGCTAATTTTTCTTACCTGCAGAGGCAGATTATTGAATTCCCCAGTCCATTTGTGGCTTGTTACATCCTTGCTTGGCACACAAAACTGCCCCTTATGTGGAATCATAAGTTTAATTATAAATAAGATGTAGAGAAGCCTGAGCAGCCCAAAGAAGACAGGTAAAAACTTGCCACCCTGACTCATATAGTACAGCCAAGCCAGGAGATAGTGTCCTCAAGTCAGCAAATGTTTAGGACATGAATCCTGTTATCTGTTTAAAAGTTGTCTCCCTTTACAGATGAGAAGCAAATGAGCATATAAATAAACAATATTATTGATGTATTTGATAAGGAGATGCAATGTTTATTTAGATACAGATATTGCAAATAGCCTGTACATACAGATAGCAGACCATGATAATGCTGGTAAAGCACCTCTGTTGAGCCTGCTGGTTGTTGCTATGCATTGATGCATTATATCATACCAGTTCATGTCCTTGGATTGCAGATCATAATCTCCATACAAATGCATCTGGTTAGTTGAACTAATTGAGCCCAGTGTCTAAATCATTGAACAGTATCATTGACTGATTTATCTCTATTCTCAGTTTTACAGTCTTAAAGTGACTTGGGTCATGGGTTTGATGCCTAGTCATAGCAACATTGGTCTTTGTATGGTCTAGTTAAAGAGAAATTGTCCCATTATCACTTGTCTGTATTCCACTTTGTCTCCTGTTGTTTGCACTGAACATCTAACCAACCCTGTGGTTTGATTTGTTTGCTGAGAACTTATGGCCAATTCTCCAAGATTGTCATGTGAAAATCATAGAAGCCAGCTCTCCTACTTAGTCTTATGTCATTTGCAGAGGATTGCTACATATCATTTTATCAAGCTATAGATAGGGCTTTCCCACAAAAACATGTTGTTTGCCAGTTCGTCAGCCTTTCTATGTGACATCTGCAGAGAGCCGGTTCTCTTGCTTTGTCATGTGACATTTGCTGAGAACCAGTAAAACATTTCATCAGCTAAAAACTGACAAATCAGTTCAAAGAGTTTTGAGTTTGTTATACCACACCATTAATAAAAGCCACAGCAGCAAAGTTCTTAGAAAATGTTTGTAATTATGAGAAAATAAAATCTGTGGCCTCTGGTGGAGTCTACAGGTTCAGTGTGACAGAATCAAGTGGTGCTTGAGCTTTATCAGATATGTTATGAAGTTTATACCATTATTTTTTTAAACGGCAGGTTGCAGGCATATCATGGAATGCTAAATTATGAATACACTAGTTTTGTATGCCCGACTAAAACAAAGTAGCCAAAAAATTAAGTTTTCAGATTTTGTTATTTAAACATGGGGTTGACTGTGCATGGTATAAAATATTAGCTTTTTCTATTGGCACACTTTAAGGATGGAAACTTCTAGTGGTACTAAATACCAAAGATGGTGCTGCTATGCACCTCAGAATAGAATCTGTCAAAACCTAACCATGTGCAAATGGAAAAAGTTGTCATTGTTGCCATTGAGGTAACAGCAGCCTAATTGTTTTGATAGACACAACCAATTATTGTCTCTTTATGTAAAGGTTCCAGTGAGTCAGTTCTTCATTTTAAAGAATGGGCAAACCTATCTCCAGTCTCAAATATCTGATTGGTTGAAATTCAGAGATCAGTCGCAAAATGAACAGATGAAAAGACAGTGTTTTGGGAGTCATCAATCCAGTTGTATGATACTGGGCACAATATTTGTTAGATGGAGGACTCTGAACTAAGTTTGTCCTCTAGTGCAGGGCAATTAACTGTTTTAGTTTGTTCCAAAAATATTCTGACATGTAGAGTTCCTGCTGTTAATTAAGTGGTACTCAAGTTGTGTGACTCTTGTATGTTGTTCATTCACTCCTGGTGTCTGGGAAACATGTCACTCTGTTCATAATCAGGATTGACTAGGTGCTAGCATGGTAACTTTTTAAGTTTAATGATGTATGTGACAATAAATGTCAGTTTCATGTTTGCGAACAATGCATGGCAGCATATAGAATTGTTGAACAATTATGCTGAAAACAATGATTTCTGGGATTTATAAACATGACTTTCTCATTATTGGTTTGCTCTCTCCAGCATTAGACATTATTATTAACCTCTATAGTATGCTTGTCTCTGCACATCTTTATGAAATTTGGTCAAAACATACATACATGCATTATTATATTAATCATATCCAAACTTTCTAAAACTTGATCCTATAATATTATGGCAATATATATTATAAAAAGCTCTAAAAGCAAGACTATTAATTTGACATAGTTGTTTCCCCTTAAAGGATGACTTCAGCCAAATCGTTATTGAAAGCTAACAACAGTGTTAAAGCTCTTTTTTTTATTCCTAATTTATACTGCTTGCCTTTGAAATATATAAACCTTGATCAAATTTTTAGCAAAGTTAGCAGCTAACCAGCACTGATTTCGGTCGATGCCTATCTCCAGGCCATAATTTCAAACATTTCAAATATTCGAACATGCTGATATTAGTTCCAGATTTTCTACAACATTTTCTCATGCATTCTGACTCTGATAGTAAGATTCAGAACTTTAATTTGTTGGCTTGCTCTGAATGACAGTTCGGGATATTTAGATGGCTGGTAATTAGCTGGTTAGGATGCTTTTCTTCCAAGATCAATGTTTTTATTGTCTTTAAGGTCCCCTAATAACATTAAGATCTTTGTTTCAATTGGTTTATTTTTCTGTGGCTGCAATAAGTTGCAAGTAAATCAATTTTGGATCATTCTGAATGAAATCAGTTCTCCATAGGCACATCTTGGTTCAATTAATTTGATTTGTCCTGTTTTTTTTTGTATTATAAACAAACACAACCCATACCAGTTACACTTACAGAATGGCTTCAGACCAGATTGATAAAGCACAAACTTCCATGCCATGTGACTGCCTTTGCATTTCCTTAACCCTTCTCGACATATAATTATACACCTAAAGGCATGGGCAGAGGGTAGATTCAGATCATATGGCACAACTGTACACTGTTCACTTTTTATACGCCCGTTTGAAAAACGGGACGTATTATGGGAACACCAGCGGTGGGCGGGCGGCGTCCACAGGGTTTCCGCTCTCTAAGTCAAAGAGTTTTCATCAGGTCTTTATCAAACTAGGTGAATATGTTGGTGTGCATAATGTCTCGACCAAGTTCTAAAACCAGCCAAATCCCCCTAGGCACTCCTGAATTATGGCCCTTTAATTGTCCAAAATTTGGGTTTCCGCTCTCTAAGTCAAAGAGTTTTTGTCCTGTCTTTATTTATCCCACCGCCAAAGGCGAAGGGGATATTAGAAATGCCCTTCGTCCCTCAGTGTGTCCGTCCATCCGTCCGTCCGAAACAATTTTGTCCAGAGCATAAGTCCAAAACTACTCGAGGGATTTTATTCAAACTTCATACACTGACAGAGTACATTGGTAGGTAGTGCAGTGTGCAAGAACAATAATTCTATCTTGCCTATTTTTAGAGTTATTCCCCTTTATCATATTTACTTGATAAATTTTGTCCGGAGCATAACTCCAAAAGTTCTTGAGGGTTACATATGAGAGCTGCTTGATGTGAAATTGATGTTCTACGGAACATTTTTTTGTGTTTTTGTCTTACGAGGGAACCATGATTATGTTGACATGATTGTTGAAAAACAGCTCAAGCACTCAATGAGTTGGAAAATCCTGCTCACAAAAATGTTGTCATTACCATTGAATTTACCACAAATATGACGGGCGTATTTTGTGTCAGTTTGGCACTCTTGTTGATTTATTAGATCATTTTTGACCATTAAGCAAACAGTGCACATCCTGATCAGATGGCATGGATGTAATGGCTGATCTGGAACTACACTGGTGGCACATGCGATAAAATTTGTATATTATGGCTTAAGGGTTAATATTTTTTAACAATTCATCATTATTTTGAGACATGTGGTAAAAAGAATCTGGCAGAAAAGAATTATTAAAAGAGATTGGCATTCCTGAATTCCGTATATATTTTGTGTATGAAAAGTCAAATTACTATATTGCCCTACAACAATCATGAATTATACATGACATGGCCCAAGTTCTTGTAAGTTGCTGATGACTTTATTATGCTGTCTGTTTTTTAAGGCTTTTTTTGTAGAGAGCTTTTGGTACTGGTGGAAGCTGATTGATTTTTGAGTTTCTCTATGAGCACAGCTGAGGGTTTTGACCATATATTATGTCTTTCTGATAAATAGGCTTAGGTGAAACATGTCATTTATGACATGGATATTATTTAGTTTGACTTTTTGTAGAAAAATTGGTGCATTTCATGGCCATATGTTTATTAACCTGTAAAATTTCTGCAAAATGGACTTACCTTTCCGTGTTAATTTTACCATAGTGTAATAAAAAAACTTCTAGATATTATAAAATGTGGATGACTTCTGAAATTTCAATGAAAATAGTATAAAGTTGCTTACGAATTTCTTTTTGCTGAATTAAAAACCATGTTAAAATTGTTTGGATTCTTTTTAATATCTGTTTTATGTGCCTGTGTTTGTGGTTTTTCATTAATGTAATGCATGACAGGTATGAATAGTTTATATCTAAATTGGTGACATGCACTTAAAATGCATAAAATGAAATACACCGACCGTCACCTGTTATGAATTCCTCTGTTCTGAAACGTGCAAGCATTTCAAGCTTCCTATATTCATGTTGAAAGTTGTTCTTTTGTTAAAGTGTTAATTGGTGCATGTTCTTGTTCAATCTGGCATGCAATTCATATAATGATAATTTTGCAGCCATTAATATGAAATTTATGGGAAAATGTGTGCTAAATAAGATAGAATTTAAAAGAAATTAATTTAGAATTGAGGATTATAACAAAAAAGAAGTGCCATTATAGATAATTTAATAATGCACTGAGAAAACACATTTTCTCAAGAAAGAAAAATCATGTCAATTGGTAATTAAGGCGGATATTTTTTTTTTGTTGCACATGCAGAAAAAAATAAAAGGGAGGAGTGTAGTAGAAGGGAGAGTTCAATAGTGAGCATGAGAGTTTTGTAGTAAAAAGGAGTGATCAATAGTTGAAAGGCAATAAGTGTAAGTGACTGTTATTTACATCATCTGTATTTAATGATTTTAAGTTGATTAGCATACATATCAATGTACTTTGAACCAGGAAAGATAAAGCACTGATTACGAAAAGATAATCGTCAAAAATATGATTCAAGCCTGGATTATTAGTCATTAGTAATAGGATTACCTAGGGGGAAGTATGTACAGTGTGAAGGTATTCTGGCACTGTGTGGAGAGTGTTTGTAGGATTATTATCTGAGATTATAGGAAATAAAGATAGTAGCAATAATATATGGCTGTCATTGGTGTCACTGGGAAACAACAAAGTGATAGTTTAATAGTTCTTGGACTTTTTGTGGTTTCAGCAGGTTTTTATGTGGTTTCTCAAGTGATTACAGGAGTTAAAAAAATTGCTTTCAAGATTTATGTGGTTTTATGCATGCTTATAGGTCAGTGTGTCGCTTAAAATGGTTTAGTGGATCAGAATTTAAATATAATTGGTCTATATGTGGAAATCTGCATCAGAAGTGTTAGTGCTACAATAGATCGTGCAGGAAATGTAACTGGAGAATATGGAATATAATTAATTGCTAATATGCAAAATAATAGTAGTGGTAATTGTTAACAGTAGTAATGAGAAGATTTTAAATATAAATCGTAAAAATAATATTATTAATGAAAATTATTGATTAAATAAAAATAAAATTGGATGATACCAACATTTTTTTTTTATTAAACAGACTGCATGGTTATTATTGGACATATTCATTCTTCAACTTAATCTTTTACTCCATGGGATATGGCTGTTATACATGGGTGCCTTCTGATCAGGATCTACACTGTTCATTTTTAGATTCATATTAGGTTATTTCAGACCAAAAAGTAAACACTTTAGATTCTGATTAATTGGCACAGATGTACCAGCTGATCTGGATCTAGACTGGTCACACTTGCAATAAAGGAGTATGGAGTTAAGGGTTAAGTATTTTATCTCTTGACAAAATATTAAGTTAGAGAAAATCTGCTTGTTCTTATTACTTAATGTGTTTAACCTTTAGTGGAGGACTATTGATTTCTGTTACCAAGGCAGTGGTATTCTCTCTTTGGATTTCTTTACAATCTTTGGCTTTCTTTAAGAATCTTTAGTGCCTTAAATAAAATCACATAATGTAGATGTAAAATAGTGATAATTACACAGTCATATCTGAGGTCTGGGCTGAAGGTTATAAAGCTGAGTTTGGAAACCAGTCTCAAATCTCAAGCATCTGATTGGCTGAAATGGCGACTGGTCGCCATTTCAGCCAATCAGATGCTTGAGATTTGAGACTGGTTTCCATGCTCAGTTTTATAACCTTGGGCACTGATTTGGTCTTATCTGTGGAGAGCTTCCTAGAATGTTGTGGTGCCTGGTATGTGTGAAATATCTCCACTGCTCTAATATTACAAGAATAAAAAATAAAGTTGTTTGATCCAAAACATTGGATGGAATGTTGCATTATCTGATTAGGTCGATTTTGTACAGCATTCTTATGCAAGCTGAACTCTTGTGGAATTACCAATTTTCTTGATTTCTTTAATTTAGTGCAAGTTAGAGGGATTTTGGCCAGTGATAAGACCATAGATTAGGATAATCTTCAATAAAGACAAATGATACCAGCTGATAATTCACTTCAATTTGTGGAATTACAGGAGATAGCTGTGGAGGTAGTGAGCTAATGGAGTGACATACACTTTTCCTCTACAGATTTACTGTAAACCACTGTTCTAGGAATTAGTGTTATTGTTTAAATATTGGATTATTGTGATGGTTGGATCTAGACATTGATTTTGTTACTTGGATTTCTCAAACAAGATTTAAAAAAAAACTCAGTAACAATTACTTGGAAAAAGTGGAAAAATTGAATTATTGTTGTCAATTCCTGGTAAAATCCGTAAGGCACCTATTATTGATTTAGTTTGAATTTGTGAATATAGAATTTAAAGTTTGTTGAAGAAAATGACTTGGAAACAAAAAGAAACCAAAAAGTGACTGGAAAATGATTGGAATTATTGGATAATGAAGCAATGCTGATATATCTGGTGGGTCAGGACCGCAAGTCCGAGGACGAGGAAGAAGGGGCCACGGCTCGGTCTGTGGCCCCATCTGAACCCCCAGAACATGGGGGTGCCCCAGAGGACCTACCCAACCCTCTGGGGCTTGACCTTGACCCCAACTGGATGGATGAAGTGCAGGAACAAAGAAAATGCACTTTCTCAAGGTGAATTCTTTAGTTTAAACTTAAGTAATATTCTTTTGAATTAAACAATTAAACCATTTCTTACATATATTCACCTTTATTGCACAGGCCAACAGTGTAGATCCAGATCAGCCAGCACATCTGTGCCTTTGTTATCAGGATCTACAGTGTTCACTTTTCGATTTACAAGTTAATTTCTGACCAAATTGTGAACAATGCAGATCCTGATCAGAGGGCAAGGATGTGCCAGCTGATCTGGATCTACACTGGTCACAATTGTGATAAAAGGATATAATTATGTGGAGTTAAGGGTTAAGAACAGTTATGTTAAACAGGTATTTTGTGCTTGTTAGGCAGGGGTAAAACACTATGCATAACAGACTGGAACTTGAACTGGGTGGGGGTAGGGGGTGCTATCGATGCATACATATTGCAAATCTACTTGCCACTCTTCTGTAATAATGTAGAAGCTCATAATTATGTATGGCTTGTATATTTTGCTACATGTACACAGATTTTATTTCCATAAAACATTAGGTAGCTATCTGAAATAGATATGATCAAGGTAGTATTAGTGTTTACACCTTGTGCTGCACCTGTTCCGAGCTACTGATACCATGAAATATTGCCTCCATTCAAGCAGCTGGCATGGTGTGTCCTATCTAAGTATCTTCATCAAAGATGATCTGTTTATCATCCTACACTTACTGTGGCTGTGCTGCTTGAATTACTGCAGGTTTCAATTACATTGCTTGGGGTGTTATATACAGATTTAAGGGTCATATTAAGGATCTTCTAAGTGATGACAATACTGAAAACCACAAACTGGTAGCGAAACTTACTTTTCAGTAACATTAAACTGGGTCAAATGATAGTATCAAACATAATGCCTTGAGTATTGAGATGTTGTTCATTCTGTTGAGATGATAATTTATAGGCCTGTAAGAGAAATATTGGCCCCAGAACTTTAGTTCAAGGGCCTATGTTGCTCCACCCTCTATCATGCAATGTACCTGGGCATGTTGGTCGTTGTTACTAATACTGTTTATAGTAATTATACTTTTTACAACCATCATTCTTGCAGTGATACTGAGCTTAAGGAATCAGTCATTAATTTTGAGGAAGACAATGGCAGTTCAAGGTAATGCCTTTCTGCACAGTTAAACAAGCTGGGTTGCTGGGTGATTGAGGTATGAGCACCTTGCACACTGCTACCCAGCAGTATATTTGTGTCACCAGGCTTCTGAAGTATGTTATAACAGTGGATGTCCTTGTTTCTGGGCAAATGTTTTCAGTTTCTGTTGTTACACTTTATATTAATTATTTTGGATGTGGTAATAAAATACCTTGGTAGGAATTCTTATGAGTTTTCTGTGTAAGTATTCTCATTATTCATGTTTTATTTTGAAATTAAATTGTCTGCATGATAGAACACACTCTTCCAGTCATTTATCTGTTGGCACCTCTGTTTTATAAAGGTTGCAGGTGGGTTTGTTTGAAACAAGAGTATTCTTTCTTGTCTGTGCAACATTTGTTACTTCAAAATCGTTATAAATCCAATATTTCACTGCCACTCATCAAGACTTACATCGCGTTTGCAACCAGTGTAAACCCAGATCAGCTGTCAGATCAGGGTCTACACTGTTTATCATCACTGTGAACTATTCATGGTCCAGGCAAGTCCTTTACTAGCATTCTGCAGGTTGTGGGTTAAGCCTTTACTCCATGTTAACACATGTATGAACAGTGTAGATCCAGATCAGCTGGCACATCCATGTCATCTGATCAGGATCAACAGTGTGTTTTTTATTTATTAGGTTATTTCTGACCAAAAAAATGGAACAGTGCAGATCCTGATAAGACAGCACAGATGTTTCAGCTGATCTGGATCTACACTGTTTGCAAAGCCATAAAATGTGTCTATATCATCATCATTAGTAAATGTTTAATATATTGATTTGAATATTAAAAAACTTGGCTTGGTGTTTGGAATGGAGCTCAAACTTTCCAACCGTACTGTTTCAGGCTTTGTTTCCCTTGACTCCTTAGCAAATAATTTGAAGTCATAAATGTTTGGTCCTTGAATGATTGAAGAATAACATTTTGCCAGTTAAAATAAATTCTCTGTGTTAAGTGTCATCAGCTTTCCAGGAATTTTTACACCACCAGTGCTGACAGTTTAGAAACTCATTTTGTAGACTGTCAGATTCCATTGTTGTAACATTGTTTCAGGCCACTTGCTCCTAGAACAGGCGGCTGACAGAGAGGCTGGAAGAAATATATTAGAAATCAATAAAAAAACATGCATGAAATAAATTGCTTTGTTTCTGTGCTGAAGATTCGCTCATGGGACAGTAATACTACTAGTGACTCAAAATGGTTTCCGGCTAACAACTTAGAAGCGGTGTCTGGAAATCTTTATTCAAATTATGCTTAGCAGATTCGCATAATGCAAGTTAATTAAATTAATTAAAATGCTCATGATTTGATATAATATGTTATATAAGTTTTTCCTGCCTATCATGCATGAGTGCCTGAGATCTATTAACCCTTTCCTGTATAAACACACCTTTATTGCTAGGGCGAACAGTTTAGATCCAGATCAGCCGGCACATCCGTGCCGTCTGATCAGGATCTAAACTGTTCGCTTTTTGATTCATTAGGTTATTTCTGACCAAAATGCGACCAGTGCAGATCCTGATCAGACGGCACGGATGTGCCGGCTGATCTGGATCTACACTGGTCACACATGCGTAAAAATGCATATATATCAAGGAAAGGGTTATTGCAATAGATGCTGAAGTCCCATTGTACTAGGGGTTATCCTGTGTTCATAAAAAAGATGACAAGGTTCAGTTGGTAGAGAACTAAATGTTGTTTGTTACTTTCTTGTTTCAGTTTTGGAAAAAGGACTCCAGGATGTGCAAGACGGGCCAGCGAATGTCTGATCCTTGAACCCTCTGAAATGATTGTGGTAGGTGATTTTCTGTATGTGTATGTTTGATCATATGGGGCACGTCACGGGAAAAGGTACCTTCGGTCATTTTTAGTGATATTTTAGTTTTTACCAAATTTAAAAAGAACTTATAACTATAAATCAATTTCTTATAACTAAAATGTGATTTTGTTACACATTTTGACAATAAAATGGTATTTTTACCGCAAAATGCATAATAGATAATGTCGTCTGCTCAAATTTATGAGGTCATTTCAAGGATTGACGTCAACTGTCTGAAGGTACCTTTTCCCGTGACGCGTCCCATATAACTGTTTATTTAACCCTTTCTTCCATAGATAAACCTTTATTGCAAGGGCGAACAGTTTAGATCCAGATCAGCCGGCACATCCATGCCATCTGATCAGGATCTAAACTGTTCTCTTTTTTGATTCGTAAGGTTATTCTGACCAAAGTGCAACCAGTGCAGATCCTGATCAGACTGCACGAATGTGCCAGCTGATCTGGATCTACACTGGTCACACCTGCCTAAAAATGCGCATATATGGAGGAAAGGGTTAAGACACCTCACCAGGAAATGTTCTGTGACAGAAATTTCTCCCTGTTTCAGGGAAATAACCAACGATAATTGAAATTTTCTTTAAAATTTGATATCTCTATTGCAGTTACAGCTTCTTTGGACTGTTGATGTCTATCATAGGAATGACATCACAAGTTGAGCAGACAATATTGCTTACTAAGCATTTCATAGTAAAAATAAAATTCTATTGTCAAAATCTGTAACAAATCACTTTCTATTTATGGGAAAATAAAAGAGAAGTTCTTTCCAAATATAGTAACAACTTAAATGTCAGAAACCTGACTGAAGACAGCTTTTCCTGTGACGTGCCCCATATTTCACTAATTAATTATGTTATTTTCCATGACATGCATAATGAGCAATGTGTTCTGATGAACTTTGAGGAATGGCCTTAATTAAGTCCAATAAAAAAAATACTGTCTTCAAAACTAGGTATCTGTGCATGAACTGCACATGCTAGGAAGCAAGAGGGGGTCAATTAGTTGACAAAATAAAGTACAATTACATACAAAATGGAAATACTGATAAATATAATAACAATCAGTTACTTGACAAGCTGTAATTAATTTTATCAAGTAACAATTATATTTTCAACATATTTAACAATTACCTATTGTAAACCAGGCTTGGTTATAAGGGTCCTGATGCCTTTGGTTATTATAAAATGTGATAAAGTTTTGCCAGGTTCTAACTGTTAAATGGCTCGGAATCTTCAGAAAAATGGCAATGAATACAACTTCCCATTTTCATAAAAGCTTGAATTTGATTGGTTGAGTGTACAATATTGTCTTTGATTTGGTCCTAATGAGAGATAGCAATGCATCGTTTTACTGATAATCAAATGATATAATTAGTTTGTCTTATTAAGTAATTTGTAAGTGAATATTTTTCTGAATGGTCAGACAGATTTTCATGTACATATACTCAATGAAAAAGGAAGCAGAACTTAGAAATGTTGCATTAATGTTTCAAATAAAACATTTGTTTTATGAGGTTTGTGCTGATGTATGAATTGGAGGGCACAACTTTGATAACATATTTTTGTATGTTTTAACTACTTCAAATTCACAAGAATTAAAGCAAAAATGACTATTTCATTATCAGCCGGTACATAAATAAAATGACACTTGGGGTTTGTTTCTTTCTTCATCTAGTATATAATATGAATGTGAACTTATTTTTGTGAGTGTAGATACATTAAATTTGTGTATTCCGCATGATGCTGAATAATATTTGAAGTGAAAACTGTGATATGAGGAACATTGGATCTGTTTTAGGGACTGGGTTAGTACAACTAGCTGGTAAATGTTGAAAATTTGTTTCTGAAATGTGTTACACATTATAAGTCATCTGTAACTAATAGAGCCACACAATGTTTCACAGAAAGCTATCACTTTCCTTTCTGGTGGAATGTCTTTGGGAGTGTTTTAATTGGAGCATTGAATGTTTCCTGTGAATACAACTCTGTTTTCAATTTGCAGTTTCCCCAAGACAGGAATAATCAAGCAGGGATTTGTCTGGGACTTGGAATGCAATATGAATGCAATGATACATTAATTTTATGAGGATTTAACAGTCCTTGCTTGGTGAAATCTTGCAGGTTTTATTGTGTTTTGTTTTCTAGGCATTGTAGTGGGATTATTGATTGAATAATAACATTTGATTTTAACTGCTTTGATGTCATAGCAAAACTGTTTGATTTTCTGGAGCAAGGTCATGCTAATTTGTAGTCAATTAAACCCTTTGCCTGTCTTGTACCACTCTTCTAATTCCAAAAATCTGTCTGGTAAGCTTGTGGTCTTATGACCAGTGTAGATCTGGATCAGCCTGTGCATACATGCATCTTCACATTTCACATTTCAGTCCTGCAAAACATTGATACAATGTAAATGGATGGACTCAAATTAAAAGATTATTATAGGGTTGAAGAGAATGCTATAACTTAGCTTAGGAAAAAAAAGTTGTTCAAAATGTAGTTCAGATTAACATTGTGGTTAATTAATGCATGTTCACAATAGCACAGATATATTGTCATTCATTGTCTTATATCGAAGTGAAACCTTGTACTTGTTGGGACCTATCGGTCAGCTTGGTGTTGTTTTAATTATTGGCTCATGAATAAAATTTGCAGATAAACTGCTATTATCTTTTGGACTGAGGTTAGGGGTGAGGGTTTTGTAAATATTTTGTTACAAGATTTTTATTGTCCTGGAAATTTGCTTAGCACCTGTACCCAAGATCATGATAAACTGAGATTGAAAACCAGTCTCAAAACTCTGACTTGTGATAGGTCAGTTTGAAGATAAATCTTGGTTTAAACCCTTTACTTCTATATAGTTTTTATAGCATGCATGAACAGTGTAAATCTAGATCAGCTGGTAAATCCATGCTGTCTGATCAGGATCTAGACTGTTTGCTTCCTTGTCAGAATTCCTAATCAGATGGGCGATCTGGATCTACACTATTTTTGTATAGATAGCAACCATATTCCATGGAGTAAAGAGTTGACCAATCAGCTTTTTTAGGAATTGTAGTCAGGTCTACAGTCACAATTTTATGACTGTGATCTCCATTGATGTGGCAAATAGGGAGGTAATGCTGAATCCCTATCATGCAATGAGTAGTGTGAGTAAATGAGTGAAGAAATGACTCACATTGAGTGAATGAATCAGGTTTGACAGCCTCCATCATTACTACAGACTTGTGTAACTAGGATATTACCAGTTTCTACATTGTACATGACAGTGCTGGAAGTAGATGAATGACTCAGGGGCCTTCTTATCACTGATATTATGACAGTTGATTTAGATCACTTGATTAGCTTGTGAAGTAAATGTGGCACACAAGCAAGTTGTTTTGTTTAATAATAACAAGTATATCTTACTTCCTTCAGTTCAAGTCATCACAAGGACCTTCAGATCTTACTTACCCTGTCAGTTACGCCTGTCCTGCTGAAAAAAACAACAACAACAAACATACATATCTTATGAAACGTATTACAGGGTGCGAAACTGATGTATCCATTAATGTTAAAAGTCTGTTTTTGACTGACCTGAAAGGAAAAAAAGAATATAGCTTGTCTTCCATATAAACATACTAGTAACATTTGAAGTTTGATTTGAAATGATTATGACCACAAAACCCTTTCTGCCATATATTTTCCTTTATGGCATGGGCCAACAGTGTCAAGATCAGCCGGCACATTTGTGTCATCTGAATAGGATCTACACTGATAGCTTTTTATACGCCCGTTTGAAAAACGGGACGTATAATGGGAACACCTGCTGCGGGCGGGCGGTGTCCACAGGGTTTCCGCTCTCTAAGTCAAAGAGTTTTCATCCGGTCTTTATCAAACTTGGTGAATATGTTGGTGGGCATAATATCTCGACCAAGTTCTATAACCAGCCAAATCCCCCCAGGCACTCCTGAATTATGGCCCTTGAATCGTCCAAAATTACTGTTTCCGCTCTCTAAGTCAAAGAGTTTTCATCCGGTCTTTATCAAACTTGGTGAATATGTTGGTGGGCATAATATCTCGACCAAGTTCTATAACCAGCCAAATCCTACCCAGGCACTCCTGAATTATGGCCCTTGAATTGTCCAAAATTTGGGTTTCCACTCTCTAAGTCAAAGAGTTTTTGTCCTGTCTTTATCAAACTTGGTGAATATGTTGGTGGGCATAATATCTGGACCAAGTTTTGTAAACAGCCAAATCCCCCCATGCACTCCTGAATTATGGCCCTTGAATTGTCCAAAATAAGGGTTTACGCTCTCTAAGTCAAAGAGTTTTGATCCGGTCTTTATCAAACTTGGTGAATATGTTGGTGGGCATAATATCTCGACCAAGTTCTATAACCAGCCAAATCCCCCCAGGCACTCCTGAATTATGGCCCGTGAATTGTCCAAAAACTGACTTAGCGGTATCTGCTCTCCAAGTCGAATAATTTTCATCTGATCTTTACGCAACTTTGATGATCAGCATTTTGACGGGCGTATTTTGTGTCAGTTTGGCACTCTTGTTGATTCATTGGGTTATTTCTGACCAAAATGTGACCAGTCCAGATCCTGATCAGTTGGCATGGTTGTGCCGGCTGATCTGGATCTACACTGGTAGCACACACGTAAAAAGGTGTATATATGGAGTATAGGAATAATTCATGCCATTGTAACATGATGGAAAGACAACAAAATTGCAAGTAGAGCTATCTGAAGTGAGAGTTGTGATAGAGTTTGTGGGAGCAGACGGTAAAGATGCCATTTGATGGATTGGATAATCAACATAATCACCACATTATCAGCACAACTTTCTAGAATGACAGAGCAAGTAATTTGATGTTAGATAGTAAATTGTTTTCTCTAACAAATAGCCTGGCTATTTCTGTGTTGCCCTTTTGAATAGAAGGTGATACATATGAATAAATAAGGATTGCTATGTCCATCTGTCAGTCAGTCAGTCATGAAAACTTACTAATTTGCTATAACTTTGTTGTTTCTTGATATTTCTTTATCAAACTTTCAGACTTCTTATGACAACATGTCTTGATACAAGTAGTCAAAATTGTTAGGCATGGTCACAGTTGATGTTGAGAGCCACAACTTACTGTACAAGTTTGACTATCATTGAATACTGAACTGTAGGCATTGATCAGGGCTGAAGATTATAAAACTGAGATTAGAAACCAGTCTCATCTCAAGCATCCGATTAGCTGAAATGGCAACCAGTCGCCATTTCAATCAATCAGATGCTTGAGATTTGAGACTGGTTTCCATTCTCTGTTTTGTAACCTTGGGGTCAGATATGTGTTTTGCTCATTATTTTTCAATTTGGTTTGTTGATCATTGATGACTGATGTAAAATATCATGGATAGGAAAAAAAATATATGTAACCATTATTACCTGAAGCATTTTAGATGATTTTATTTTATATTACCTCCCTTTTATATGACTTTAAATATAGAGTGATATGAAGTTTAAGATCCTTAGATATAACTTCTGGGTTAATTGATGACAAAAGTATGACACATTTTGTGTGTTTATCTTTTTCTAATACAGCTGATGTATAATTGATAACCAATGTAGACCTTATTATCCATCACATCAGTAAAGTCTGATCAGGGTCTACAGTGATTGATTTGTAGTAAAAAATACTGACAAAATACCCCTTAAAACTGTGAATGGACTTACTCATGTTCATTGAAAGGCAAGTCTATTGCTGGTTATAAGGGGGTTCAGGGTCATATTGAAGAAGACACTAGAGAACAGTGTGCAGGAAATCCTCTTGGTCCAGCTGTCCTATCAAACAACCTCACTCTACATCTTCCACTTAACTATTCATAGCTCTTCATTTGAAATTTGTAACTTTCCTATAAAGATTTGAAGAGTTTTGTGTTTTCATTCAAAGAAAATCTGATTAAAACTCTATTTCTTTGGAAAAACATGAATGTTATGAAACTTGTTTTGTTTTCATTGGCGGTGTTTTAAGTTCAAAGAAAGTTTTTCTCGAAATTGTGTTGACTGAAAGCTGATTTTCTTGGCATTGCAAGATAAAAACTGGTTTGAAGTGAAGTTTAATGTTATTATAGAAATCTAAAAACAACCTGGAGTGAAAGTGTTGCAGTAGCAAGATTAAAGTTTGTATTAAAAACTTCACTGTGGAATTTCAATGGAGTCTTTCTGTCAGGTTCAGAAAGTCAGTTATTAGTCTTGAGAAAATTCTGGAACAGTTTGTCCAGTGATAAAAGTATTAGTTATTAACCACTAGTAGATGACAAATTGTGTGGACATACTGAAAGTAGTGTTTTGGAGAATGGATTGAGACCATTTATTATTATTTAAGTGTATACAAAAATAGGGGCTTTATATTGGAGTACCAAAACTTATATATAATTTGCTCATCTAAGGATATAATAACTGATCCTATCTTAAAATGGAGTCCAAATTAACAAGATTGAGAAAGAAATCAGTGTTTATCCGGCAAATCGCGCAGCATCTCAGTGAAGAAAATAACAATGATGTGTACAGTATAAAGTTTGAAGAGAAATGCCAACAGTATGTGGACCATCGGGAAATTCGCGAGGAAGAATTCAGGGCAGAGGTTGTTGCTTAAGTGTTCTTCTTGTTTCATTTTCATGTAAAGAACTATACAACTTCTTCATCTTTAAATGGAACTTGCATGGCTGTTTGCACAAGTATTGTGAATTTGACTTGAATCCCCCTCTCAGATTATTTATTGTTTATGGCTGCTACCCACAGTGTATGAAGGGATCCTTGGCCGCTGTTGTCCTCATAGCCAGTACTTAGTTGACATTTCCCACTTTTCCAAGTGTCGGCTAGCCAGATTCTAATGGTCAGTTAGTTTGGCTTAGTTTGATCTCTTGTATTAGTTGTTAGTGACAATTTTAGTGGAAACAGTTTCTTGCATACTTCATTATGTAAAAGTCTTGTTTATCCAAATATTAGATAAATAAATCCTGGCCTGGAGGTTATAAAGCTGAGTTTGGAAACCA